>JANDJT010000199.1:923290-936027 GCA_024331685.1 Stegophilus panzeri | reverse complement strand
TAAATAAATAGAATAGATGAAGAAAAGACAGATCCGTTGGCAGGGTTCATTAAAGGGGGACATGTAGAAAATATTTTGTACTGTATATTTCTACTGGACACGACCCCCCCCCCCCCAAAGAACGCGTGGTTACGCCCATGGATTCGCTCCTCTAATGGTCTGTGTTCATGAGTCATTATTTACACCAATAAGGCTGTTGTCTGCCTGAGCTGGCTGCGTGTTCAGACCAAACATTTCTGCAAACCATGCAACTAAATGACTCAATATACAAAACTGAACGAGTCGATTAAATGAAGAAACCTAAATGATTCAAACGTGCGCATCTGAGCAAATGAGTGAAGACATCTGCAGGAATCATTTAAATGAGTGAACTTAAATGACTCGTGTCCGTGCAACTAAATATATGGGTAAATGAATCTAACTGAATCGTTTAAAATGAATGAACTTAATTGACTCAAATACGTGCAACTGAACGAGTCAGTGAACGAATCTGATTGAATCATTTAGACAGATGAACATAAATAACTCAAGCCTGTACGGCTTAACAAATCCATGAACAAATCTGAATTAATCATGGCTTGAGTCTGTGCAGCTGAGCAAATGAGGGAGAACACATTTGAGTGAACCATTTGAATGAACAAAATTAAATAGCGTCTGACCAACAGAACATAATGACTTTGGGTGAGTCATTGAATAAAGGAAATTTAAATAATTCAATTCAGCGCAACTGAACATATCAGGCAAAGAATCGTTTAAATGAGTGAATGTAAATGACTCGATTCAGTGCAACTAAATAATTTAAACCAGAAGGCTGGATAATCAAGATCCAGTTTGAGCCTCATGAATCATTTAAAGAATTAACTTAAATGGCTCGAGTTTGAGCAACTTAACAAATCTGTGAAGGCATCTATATGAATCATTTAGTTTGATGAACTAATATGCCTCGAGCTAGTGCAGCTAAACAATTCAGTAAACAAATCTAAATGAATTGATGACTATGCTACTGAATGAGTCAGTGAATGAATCCGAATGAATAACTTAAATAAACGAACTTAAATGACTAGTGTACATGCCCCTGAACAAATCAGGGAACAAACCTAACGAATCATTTAAAGAAAAATTTAAATAAATTTGATCGTGCATGCGAATGAATCTAAATGAATCATTTAAATGAATGAGTCACTTATGGCCATGCAGCTAAATGAATCAGTGAACAAATCTGAATTAAAATAAGCAAACTTAAATGGGTTGAGACTGTAAAACCCAATGAATCAGTTAAAGAATCTGAATGAACTTAAATGAATCATTTATAATCAGTGAAGTTAAATATTTTGAGTCATCTGGATAATCAACCAAAAAGTTGGATAAACAAGTTCCAGTTTGAGTTTAAATAAGTGTTTATGGATGAGATGGATGCTAAGCGAGATAGACATACAGGTCTCCAGTGAAAAACTAAATGAACTTCAGACATTAAACACGTTGTCACTACTCAAAGGTGGAGATGGATGCAGGTGCGGAATTTTAAACACTTTATTAAATAAACCAACAAAAGATACTAGGACTAATGCAAAATACTGTGGCAAGGACTAAACATAAACTAACAGAAACGAGACAAGGAAGCAGTGCAAACAGTGGCTCTATATGAGTACTCGTTAACCAGAAAGTGATTCAGGTGCAGGTGGTCATGTGACTGTTGAGTACAGTGCAGTGGCTGCTGGGAACTGAAGTCCAGAGTTCCCTCCCTGATACATGACACTTGGTTATCTGTCTATACGTCTAGACAATTTTCCACCAAACTATTCCTTAAAAGTTCAGTTCTAGTTACTGGGAGATAGTTAAAATAGGAAAGATAGGAAAATGTGTTTCTCTCCAAGCTTGAACTAGAACTTTATCACAATTACAGAACTCGAAACAACTCACATTATTTACTTGACTCCTACTACCTCTTGCGCCCCCAGCTGGTGTGCGGTGACATTGCAGGTCTTAAGGAGGATTGTGGGTGTAAAGAAAGGCCCTGAGCGAGGTCGGTTAGATCTGCGCTCCAGTCAAGGGGTTTGTTTTTCCCAAAAGCTTACTCCTTTTCAGGATCGACACATTTTTTATGCCACACTATCTTTAAAGAACTTCTTTTGCCTCGGCAATCCTCTCGTGCCTGTGACTACACTATGCAGTACTTTAATCTTCGATTCTTTCTCATTATTCTTGCTGCGTCGTCGTCCTTTTGTGCTGCAGTCAATAACAAGCCGACCGTAACATCGCCATTACAGAAGGAGATGGAGGAGGAAGAGCGAGGGAGGCTCGGAGATTAGTGCTGAAAAAAATTACACAAATCTATATTACAACCGTGAACAATTTGTAATTGTAACACACTGAATAGGAGACACAGTGATAACACTAATGCTAAGTACTCTTACATCCTTTTGCTAAAATATGTTGTCAAACCCAAATAAAGATATGATTGTAGATTCTGTCAGTGCACCAGACTCCCTTGTATCTGAAAATAATGGAACTATAATACATTTTTATCAGAATAAACCTGCTCTCTACATGTATTAAATATATAAGCCGAAAATATTGACTAGTTAGGTGGCTAACCTATGTATGAGGTTAAGAGAATCAGTGAATCAGAGTTTGAATCAATGACTCATTCGGTTATAACTGAAATTCACTCATTTTCTGATGACTGTTTGAATCTGTGTTTTGGTCATAACAGAGTTTTGCACACTGATTACCTTTACTTGTTAGCCATGGTTTGCTAATTACCTTATATTTGCCGTTTAGAGTTTGCTTGCTAGTTTATGTTCACTACATAGTTAGCTTTGTTTGCTAGTTTCTCTCTGTAGTCTTCTTTTAATAACTAGTTTGTATTTGTTTGCTAGTTAGCAACTTAAGTTGATTTAATTCAGTGGTTCAGTTTTTTTTGTTGTTGTTTTTGTTTATTAGTTGTTTTCATTTACCAGCTTTTAACTGCTTTTTTTTTTTTTTTTTTTTTTGGTTTTGCTAATTAGTATGTATTCATTTATTAGTTTGTTGCCATTTGCTCACAAGCTAATTTGCCTTTGCAAACCCTAACACTAGTTTGCTTACTTGGCCTTTTCTTGCTAATTCCCTTTTATTGCCTGGTTGGCTTTCATTTGCCTTATCTCTGTAGTCTTCCTTTGTTTGCTAGTTTGCTCTGTTTGCTAGTTAGCTTCGTTTGCTAGTTAGCTTTTATGTCACTGGTTGAATTTTCATTCACTAGTTTGCATTTGTTTGTCAGCTTCCACGTTTTGGTTTTGCTAGCTAGTCTACTGTAATTCATTAGTCAGTGTAATTACCGTGCGCTCATTCACTCACATACTTTGTTTTTTGTTCACTAGTTCGGACTCAGCCCCTGATTCTCTTCACTCACTCGTTGGTCTTTGTTTGCTAATAATTTGTTTGCTTTTATAGTGAAGTTATATATTTTTTGCACGTTTGCGGTTGATGATGTAACAGTTTGAAAATCCTGTTTGGTGGATAAGGGTACTCGAGTTACCTTAATCTGTCCCGGCTCAGCCGTACGAACGGATCGGACTTAGTCAGTTTGGATAAAAGCGTGCTCCAGGTGATTAAATGTAAGTGGAACCTTAGCCGTACATTCTATCGGCCTCGATTTGTACAGACACGTCTCCCTGACAACGCTACATTAAGAGAAACAAATGGCTTCATTCAGCCACCACGTTCCGTCCTGTTTGTAAATAACAACACCAAATGATCGTTTAGTCCGCCGTGCCGAGGGTCTCGCCTCTAGACAGTCGCACTTTATTTCACTCGTTTCTGGAAAACAAAACGGATCTGAAAGAAGACGTGGACCAAACAGCAAATTGTGTCGGAGGAATAATGCATCAACAATTCACCCGAGGGCAAAAACGCCAGCGCTGCAGTTAATAATCATAACAGAAGATAAAAACAGCACAGCTCCGTCTCATGTACCTGTCACTAAAATCTAATTTGATGTAAAATCACCTCGGCAGTCGCTGTTTCATCTCGTCCCTCGGCTCTGATAAATCCATCTGGAGCTCGCTAGCTGTCTTTATTCTTATTATCACTTATTGGAACCTTACTTCATATCACAGAAGCTTGAGGTAACCCACAATTTACTCCCGCTCACATCGAAAGATTCATTCCAAGTCTTTTTTTCTTAATAATCATTTTCTAAATAATTCTTTTACTTTATCGTCTGCCTTTTGTTCTCTTCTAGAAATATCGGACGAATTTTGATTAGTTGCTCCATAACATGGTGTAAAATGTTCTCTTGCGAGTTTAATTTCATTTTTGCTAATGAGTACGCTCTTCTTCTCTTTCTTGTCTTATTTTGCTAATTAGTTTCATTTATTAGCTTGCTTCTGCACACTTGTGGAATTATCACTTGCTGATTTACTTTCACTAATTTCTGAAATATTTTCTAAATAAAAAAGACAATGGAGAAGGACGGTGGAGAGGGATGATGGAGAGAGATGGTGAGATGGATGATGGAGAGAGATGGTGAGATGGACAGTGGAGAGAGACTGTGAGAAGGACTGTGGAGAGAGGTGATGAGAGGGACAGTGGAGTGGGATGGTGGAGAGAGATGGTGAGATGGACAGTGGAGAGGGACTGTGAGAAGGACTGTGGAGAGAGGTGATGGAGAGAGATGGTGAGAGGGACAGTGGAGAGGGATGATGGAGAGAGATGGTGAGATGGATGATGGAGAGAGATGGTGAGAGGGACTGTGGAGAGAGATGATGTAGAGATGATGGAGAGAGATGGTGAGAGGGACTGTGGAGAGAGATGATGGAGAGGAACAGTGGAGAGAGATGATGTAGAGATGATGGAGAGGTATGGTGAGATGGATGATGGAGCGGTATGGTGAGATAGATGATGGAGAGGAACTGTGGAGAGAGATGATGTAGAGAGATGGTGAGATAGATGATGGAGAGGAACTGTGGAGAGAGATGATGGAGAGGGACAGTGGAGAGAGATGATGTAGAGAGATGGTGAGATAGATGATGGAGAGGAACTGTGGAGAGAGATGATGTAGAGAGATGGTGAGATGGATGATGGAGAGGGACTGTGGAGAGAGATGATGTAGAGAGATGGTGAGATAGATGATGGAGAGGGACAGTGGAGAGAGATGATGTAGAGAGATGGTGAGATAGATGATGGAGAGGTATGGTGAGATGGATGATGGAGATGTATGGTGAGATGGATGATGGAGAGGTATGGTGAAAAGGGAGGATGGAGAGCGATGATGTAAAGAGATAATGGAGAGTTTGGGGTGTTTGTTTCTTTCCCTTTTCAGCACTAATCCCGCTCTCTTCTCAGAGGATTAACATCACTGCAGGAGTCCAAGTACAGTTCAGAGACTGGCCACAACACTCTGAATAACTGACTAATCCCCGACTCATCACAGCTGAGACTCGCGGTCTGAGAGGCGATTTCCTATGATCACTATGATTACCGTTTGATTATCCATGATCATCTTTGATCGCTGGATGCTGTTAGACATCGAAACAAAATGCAAGACAAACATCTTGGAGTCAGATGCTGATCTGATGATGAATCTCCACAGCCTCGGCTTGTTACAGGAGAACGGTTTGTAAATTCATAATGTCCAGTTGGGGTTGTTTATCTAAAACGTTTGGGAAGCACTGCTCTATTCTAAGAGAGGGACAGAAAAAAGAGAAGGAAAGAAGGGGGGCGGGGGGTGGGGGATTAGGGAGTAAAACAAATAATTTTTTTTATTATTATGTCTCTAACAGCTTTGCACATCTGGATCCTGATGTTCTTGTTCGTTCTTTTTGGCAGAATCGCTCCAGATCTGTCAGATGGAGAGCCTTGTTGGTGAAGAGTAATTTTCACATCTTGTCACAGATTCTGAATCAGATTGAGGTGTGGGCTTTGACTGAGGCATTCTCCAGTGTAGCTACGGCAGTGTGCTTAGCGTCATTGCTCTGTTGGGAGGCAAAGTTCCACGTCAGTCTCAAATATCTCACAAACTGAAGCAGGTTTTCTTTTATAATTATCCTGGATTTGTCTCCATCCATCTCACCCTCATCCCTGATCAGTTTCCCTGCTGATGAAAAGCTTCCACATAACATTATGCTAGCACCACCATGCTTCACAGAGGTGTTCTAATAACACATTTAATTCTGCTTTTTATTTATTTTTATTTTTTAATAGATTTTTCTGAGATATTTCTGAGAAAAACCCTGACTTTTCCAGAGCTTTGTCCTGATAGTTCCTCGATCTTCATGGTGCTGTTTGTTTAGCTATGTTCTCTAACAAACTCTGAGTTCTTCCAGGAACAGTTGCATTTATTTTTACATCACGGGACACGTTCATCACACAAGTCCATTCCATTCCACTAATTATGGAACTTCTGTTGGAACCTGAACTAATTTAGAGGCTTCACACAGACAGGGGTGAAAACTTATGCACTCACAACGTTTACATTTTTATTTGTAAATAATTTTGCAGCTGATATGTCTGTATGTATCTATGTTGTATGTTTATCTAGCTGCCTATCTATTTATCTTTCTGTCCACCTGTCTGTTATTCTCTCTCTGTCTGTCTGTCTATCTGCCTTTCTGTTGTTTATCCATCTATCTGTCTGTCAGTCTATTTATAGATCCATTTGTCTGTGTATCTCTCTATCTGCCTCAGAGCTCAGGGGGGCGACTCGTACAGGTTACGGGGCGGCAGTGTGGGGACAGCCAGCGGGAGAACACTGAGGAGCTCAGGGGGGAACTCAGCCTGATTACAGCAGCTGCAGGTGTTAGCACTGGAAGCGACACCACCCTCGATGTCCACACTGAAGCTGACACTGACACTGCAAACCATCAGCGTGAGGAGAAATCACAGAGTTCACACAGGAACACACAGACAAGAAACACTGATGATGTTAAGGACAATATAGCACAGCTGGATACAGGAGGAGAGAATAGGTTTTTTTATGTAAATATTGAAATATGCTAAACTGATGCATTAAAAGCATCTAAAAAGTCAATTTCCCTCTCTCTCTCGCTCTCTCTCTCTCTCTCTCTCTCTCTCGCTCTCTCTCTCTCTCTCGCTCTCTCTACTCCCAATACCCTTCTCTCCTTTTCTTTCTCGGGCAGTTCAGTACAACTCTACCTTCAGGATATCACTTACAGTTTTTCACTGCCAATAATAATAATAATAATAATAATAATAATAATAATAATAATAATAATAATATCACCGTCTATCTCTCTCTCTCTCACACACACACACACACACACAGAGTTATCGCTCAGTATCTATCATGTCCACTAGATGGCACTCTCTGTCTGTCTTTTTTTTCCTTTTTCTTCATTTCTCCTTTTCTCCCCTGATTTTAACACTAAACGCTGTACAAGGAGCTTGCATGTTCTCCCCGTGCTTCGGGGGTTTCCTCCGAGTACTCCAGTTTCCTCCTTCAGTCCAAAGATCTGCGTCGTAGGCTGACCGGCATTTCTAAATTGTCCGTAGTGTGTGTGAGCGATTGTGTCCTGCGATGGTTTGGCACCCCGTCCAGGGTGTCCCCCGCCTTGTGCCCTGAGTTCCCTGGGATAGACTCCAGGCTCCCCGCGACCCTGTGTAGGATACGTGGTAGGGAAACTGGATGGATGGATGGATGGATGGATGGATGCTCTCCGTTAGAATGTACAGTATACAAAGTATGTATGTATAATGTGTAGTATATGTCAAGACATTGTATGTGTGTGTGTGTGTGTATCTGTATATATATATATATGTGCTCTAGATGCACAATACGCATACACATCATACATTACATACTACACATACTACATGTCTTACGTATACATGCATACTGTGTATTTATACACACTTGTACTTAAACAACGTGTGTGTGTGTGTGTGTGTGTGTGTGAGAGAGAGAGAGAGAGAGAGAAAGTAAAAGACAACAACAACACACATTGACACACAGTACAGATTGTTCAGGGCAAACAGGAAGTGGTTTTAACTCAAAACAACGAGTCATGCACCTCTAACTAATCTAACATCAGTGTAATATGACTCGAACACACACACACACACACACACACACACACACATTGTGCTCATTTTGGTGTGATTTAAGATACTGACTTCTTACTTCTACTTTGTCTATTTGTCTATCTTTCTATCTACCTGTCTGTCTACCTGTTTGTCTACCTCTCTGTCTGTCTGCATTAAACAGGAATTCAGATGGCCTGTATATAAATCTGTCTGCTGTGTCAGTGTTTATGGTGTGAATGAAGCGTACAGTATGATGTCACTGCGTGGTGGGTATGGGTCAGCTCATCACAGCAGCATACGTGTCCATCTGATTTATCACACACACACACACACACACACACACACACACACACACCTCCAAGAGGAAACATAAACGTTAAAAATGCATTATTTAGTCATTTATTATTTTGAGTGTGAGAGTGTGTGATTGATTAGCCTCGGCCCAGCACTATTAGCCCTGAGGCTAGTGGCCTCTGTGTGTGTGTGTGTGTGTGTGTGTGTGAGAGAGAGAGACACAGGGCCCGTTGTTTGCTTTACTGGTGGCTCCTGTGTGTGTGTGTGTGTGTGTGTGTGTGTGTGTGTACACTGTACACTTATCTATCTATCTATCCCAAAGTCTGTTTGTCTGTCTTTCCATACAGCTTTATGTCTGTCTGTTGTTCTGTCTGTCTGTCTTCATTTGTGCCTTTCTGTCTCTCTGTCTGTCTTTCTATCTGTCTGTCTCTTTTGCTGGTAACTGAATAACATTTTAGTGGCACAGAACACACACACACACACTCCTGATGTTCTTCCTGTAAAGAACAGAAGTGAATATTGAATCAGTCAACGGGATTTCTCTTTGTATTCACCAGGTATAAATGTAGCGGGTACACGTGGTGTGTGTGTGCGTGTGTGTGCGTGCGTGCGTGTGTGTGTGTGCGTGTGCGTGCGTGTGTGTGTGTGGTGCTCGAGTGCCACCTGCTGTTTAGCCTGTGTATTATTCGATATACGGTGACTGTGCACTGTCCCTATCACAGCACCTGACTCTCACTCACATGATGTTTTCATGTGTAATGCGTGACCTTTGACCTCCAGCAAAGTGTTGACCTGGTGTTCACCACCTCTGCCGGGAGGAAGTGAGACATGTGTTCTCTCTCTCTCTCTCTCTCTCTCTCTCTCTCTCTCTCTCTCTCGTTTTCTCTTTCTTTCTCTCTCTCTCTATATCTCACACAAACACAGGGATCTGCATAAACTTTATACTTTTATAAACTCTTAAATGCATTAAATTGACTCATTTTCCTGCTGAAATTTTAAATTCCACCTGTCACCTGGTGATGTCATAATGACCGTTACAGAAACCGGCCAATCAGCAGCCTCGATTCAATTCAACGACACTAAAACTTCTTTTTAATTTCTCTCACTTTCTCCCTTTATCCCCCTTTTCTTTTGCATTCCCTTTTTCTTTCTGTCTTTTTCTTTAACTTGTACTTTCTGTCTTTCTTTCTTCCTTCCTGTTCTATGACTTTCATTTACTCTGTTGCTTTCTCTATTGCGCCTTTCCTCTGTTTTCTTCTCAATTTCTCTTTCTGTCTCTCCCTTTGACATTGTCTTTATTCTTCTGGGGGTTTATTTCTCCACTTTCTCACTATTCCACCCACACCATTCCTTCCCTTCTTCCTCCCTTTCTTTGTCTTCCTTATTTCTTTGAGTAACTTTTTTAATTTCACTGCTGGAAAAGATAACATTGTTCATTATTTCTTCATAAACAAAGAAAACATATAAGTGGAAGAAAACAATAGAAATTAAGGAAAGCAAAGAGAAAAGAAAGAAAGAGGAAAAGGGAGAAAGTGAGAGAGATTAAAACAGACAGCTAGCTGTGTTTTATTTATTTGTTTTGTTGCTAGTAGCAGGAATTAGCTTTGTGCTGGGACGCATGTAGCTGACTAGTGGTTTTGTTTAGCAACTGCATGTACACCCATTTACCTCATAAGGGAAATAATGGAATAAACACACACACACACACACACACACACACACACACTCAGGCACTCTGAACAGAGAAACGCTTCAAACAGAAATGCTAATTTCATGACTAGCGAGTTAAAGACAAGCCCGATTTGTCTTACTTAACCCAGTGCCCATATTAGAGAGTGACAGGAGAGGAGATTTATGACTAAATTGCCATGACCTCTGACCCCTGATCTGCCCCTGAGCTTTCTGCCCAACCTGACTGCTAACCCTGGAACTTAGTTAGCAATTAGCATGCTAATGTCAGACATGCTGGATGTGTGGTGAATAATGGACGTGCTCTGAGTGAGGTGAAGTGTGGATCATCAGAGCACGACATTTTACACGCTAGAGTAACGTTCATTATTTATTTATTTTACTGGGTTCTACGCTGCGCAGTGTCTGATACAGTGAGCACATGGGGAAGAAAGAATAAAGACACAAATAAGCAGTGAAAGGTAAAACAGAAAGATGGAAAGAAAAGAAAGACAAAAAGGGTTTTTTTCAAAAACAAACATGGAAAAAGAGAAAGAAAGAGAGAAAGAAATAAACAAACAAATATGGAAAGAAACAAAAACATAAAGAATGAAAGAAAGAGCCAAGCAAAGAAAGAAAGAAGAAAGAAATAGCCAAGCAAACACGGAAGGAAGGAAAGAAAGAAAGAAAGAAAGAAAGAAAGAAAGAAAGAAAGAAAGAGCCAAGCAAACACAAAGAAAGAAAGAAACAAAAAACAAAGGAAAGTTACAAGTAAAAGAGAAAGATGGAAAGAGACAAGAAAGATAAGAGTTTTTTAAAAGAATTTTTTAACAAATAAACACGGAAAGAAAGAAAGAAACTGTGAATGAAAGAAAAAGAAAGAAAGAAAAAAGAATTAAACAAAACAAACGAATGAAAGCTGTATGTGAAAGGGTTTGCTGGTGTTTCTAGATGCTGTGTACTGTTGTACAGCGCTCTCACTGCCCCATTCAGCTCTATAGAGTTATTATTTCACCTACTGGTCAAACATGGGAACTGCAACATGTGATAATAAACAGAGGCCCACTGGGCCAGGAATCACGCTGCCCCATGACCAGGTTGCCAGATTGGCCTAGTTTAAAAATAGTCTGCCAAGATCTTGTTTTAGAGCAAATTATAATACCTTTCAGCAAACAAAGGCAGAGTGTAAGTGTTTCTGATCTACAGAACCATTTCTACTGTCAGATATATTATAAAGTTTGGGAAAGGGAAAAGGGTGATTATGGAGTGAATAATGTAATAGGTGAGCCCTCATACTGCTCATGTCATGTGTGTATGTGTCATGTTTTTATTAATTGGATATATGCAAATTAAAAACAATATTCTTTTGTTTCCAGTTCAAGCAACACTGTTATTTATTTGTTTGTTTGTTACAAACAATAAGTGTGTGAATATAAACCTGTGAATCTGTGCTACTGCTGTTCTAGAAAATGATTCAGTGAACAGAACAGCGGCGTGAAAGTTAGTTAAGTGTCATAATTAACCCCTAAATGTTCGCTCACAGTGGGGGGTCTGAGAGTGTGGAATAAAGGAGTAAAAAAAAAAACAGCAACAACAACAGCAGTCTTTTTACTCCAGATATTACTCACTCCAGATGTTACTCACTCCAGATATTACTCACTCCAGATATTACTCACTCCGGATGTTACTCACTCCAGATGTTACTCAGTTGCTTTTATTAAGAGACACAAAGCTGCAATCTGCTTTCTCATTCTGAGAGCCCACTGTGTGTGTGTGTGTGTGTGTGTGTGTGTGTGTGTGTGTGTGTGTGTGTGCATGGCTACTGCAGGTCAAAGCGGTGTGATTAGGGCACACTTCACCCCTCACACACACACACACACACACGCCCCACTGATAAAGGACAAGAGGCCATCTGCTCCGGTGTGTGTGTGTGTGTGGGTGTGTGTGTGTGTGGGTGGGTGTGGGTGTGTGTGTGTGTGGGTGGGTGTGGGTATGTGTGTGTGATGGTGAATCTATTTCCTTTGAAGAATGCAGTAATGGTTGAAGAGGTCAGCGTTGTTAAATATTTAAACGTTTATACAATATTTATCTTTCTCTCATCAATATGGAGAGCACACACACACACACACACACACACTTCACGTTTTGTTCACGTCTCAATATCACGTTTTCTAATATTTACTCAAATCAGAGCGATGCTGAAAGTGACTTATTAATTATGAAAGCTTATTCCAGGTTAGAATTCCTAGAACCCCGGCGCCACCCTAAAGCTTCCTAAATTATTGAGAGCTCTGTAAAGCCCCGCCCACTTTTACAGCACCCCTGCTCCTAACGGTTCTCATTAAGCACTTTAAGCACCAAGGATGAATACAGCAGCCGGAAAACAAACCAACTCTCATTTAACTTCCTGGACTATTAGAGGAAAAACTTCAGATGTCACATCCAAATCCAACTCTGATCCCAGAGCCACCATCAATTCAACACTGATCCCAGAGTCACCAACAATCCAACACTAATCCCAGAGCCACCATCAATTCAACACTAATCCCAGAGCCACCATCAATCCAACACTGATCCCAGAGCCACCATCAATCCAACACTGATCCCAGAGTCACCATCAATTCAACACTGATCCCAGAGTCACCAACAATCCAACACTAATCCCAGAGCCACCATCAATCCAACACTAATCCCAGAGCCACCATCAATTCAACACTAATCCCAGAGCCACCATCAATCCAACACTGATCCCA
>JANDJT010000199.1:882043-894543 GCA_024331685.1 Stegophilus panzeri | reverse complement strand
TTGAAAGCAGCGTCACTGGATTAAAACGCGATAACTCAATAACTCTGTCATATCCATGTACGAATATCAAACCCAGGATTAGCGTTAATTCTACTGTTACAGAGAAAACAGGAGAGAATTTTTAACAAGCAGACTTAACGTTAATAGCTAGGTACAGTGTTGGGTGTAACGTGTTACTGTAATCAAACTACTATTCCACTGAAAAATTAAAGTATGTAGAAGTAAAGAAACGTGCCACTCGTCTGTGTTTTTGTTTTGTTTTGTTTAAGATGGTGCTCACCAACCATGTTCCTGGAGATCTACCTTCCTGAAGACTTAAGCTCCAACCCGTCTGACCATCTAACCACTACCTTAAGAAGTTCTTGATCGTCTAAAACAGGTGTATTAGATTTTGGTTGAAGACGGAACCTGCAGGAAGGAACATCTCCAGGAACAGCGCTGGTGAGCACTGCTTTAAGATGTAGACACTAGAAATGTTTACACGCACTTTATTATTAAATGCTGTGTATATCTTTTTCCAGGAATAAATTGTCAGTATTTCATAACTTTACTCAACAAAAACACTAGAAAAAAAAGTAAATCAGCTATAATATACAGAATAATAGACTGTTCTGGAATTCAGCGTAACTAGGCACAGTAGAGGGTTTATTAAACGGTCAGGTGTGTAAGACGCGTACTCTGTGACGTAGCCGAGATAAGAAGCACCGTGTTCTGCTCCTGGAGAACCTTGAGACACATCATGCTGAGAAACACACCAAAACATAAACATCTGGAGGAAGCTGTGATAAGTTTTAATAAGTAGATCAAATACTGCAAATGGTGTTTTGTTGTAAAGGACATCTGCTGGTTTAACACCAGGTCAGATCACCGTCATGAAGAAATACGGCAGAAAACGTCCTAAAAGGGGCGGAGATGTTGTGGAATGTTGTGTTTCTTAATAACACAAATATCGAACTCAGTGAAGTTAATGGAATGAATGAAAAGTCTTAGATGTTTTCACTACATACAGGGAATAACATAACTGCTTTAGAGTACGCCCTGCGGAAAAAAAACCCCAAAAACAAATACAAACCCTCATAGAATGTGTAATGGTTTTAATGGTTATAATAAGAATTGTATTGGTTTGAATGGAAACGCTAATGGTCCCTGTGGGTCTCTACTGGTAATTTGTTGCCTTCTATCGGTGGCATGTTATGTCTAGTGGACACCATTAAGGACCAATAATAGTAATGGTTTTAATGGTTAGCTGATGGGTTGTAATGGTATTTTGTAGTGCAAACCATTAGAATTTCTGTGATGGTTTCTATTGTTTTGGGGGGTTTTTCAGCAGGTGAACAACACTAAACCCTTCCTCAACTCCACACTTCCACTTGGTGAAACGAGAGCCACTTCCTGTGATCACTGACGTGTGTGAGGTTGGGACGCTCCAACACACGCACACACACACACACACACACACACACACACACACACACACACATACACTTACTGAGCACTTAACTATCTACATTATTTATTAATGAGCCAGTAAATAACTCTAAGAAAATGACGAGGTAAGCGTTGCCATGGAAACAGCAGCTACAGTTGGTATAGAGAGTAAAACAGACGTCCACTGATGATGATGATGATGATGATGATGATGCTCTCCGAGCTCAGAACTGATGCAGTAGAAGTTGTGTGTTGTTTCCCTCGGGACGCGTCTCTAACCCCGACACAGAGCTGAGATAAGAACCTCCTCCAGGCCACAACAAACCTCCCTACACTGTGGGAATGTAACACACAACTTTCCACCATCCATTACACTGCTCTGACACACACACACACACACACACACACTGCTACTTCAGATATATACACAGTATGCTGTATATACAACACACTCTGAGAGAAAGACACTCAAATAAAATGCAGTCAGAAATAAAAGAGTAAAATAGGCAATAATATAATAGACATAAGGTAATACAGTAGAATAATGACTTACAGATAGAATACAATAACACTTCACTCACTGTCCACTTTAATAGGAACACCTGTACACCTGCTCATTTATGCAGTTATTCAATCAACCAGTCGTGTAGCAACAGCAGCACAATGCATAAACCCATGCAGATACAGGTCCAGAGCTTCAACTAATGTTCACATCAAACATCAGAATGAAGAAAAAGTCTGATCTATAAAGTGTGACTTTAACTGTGACATGGATGATGGTGCCAGATGTGCTGGTGTGAGTTTTTCGGAAACTGAAACTGATCTCCTGGGATTTTCACACACAGCAGTCTCTAGAGTTTATACAAAATGGTGCAGAAAACAAACAAACAAAAACATCCTGTGAGCGGAGGATCTGCAGGCTGAAACACCTTGTTGATGAGAGAGATCAGGGGAGAATGAGAAGACTGGTCTGAGCTGACAGGAAGAATATAGTAACTCATATAATCACGGTGGGCAGAAAAGCATCTCAGAACGCACAACACATCAAACGTTGAAGTGGATGGGTTACAGCAGCAGAAGACCACATCAGGTTCCTCTCCTGTCAGCCAAGAACAGGAATCTGAGGCTGTCATGGACACAGAGTCACCCACATTGGACCGATAGATGAAGATGAACGATAATAGTGATAGAAAACACCACCCCTGTAACATCATAAACGAATAAAACAAATACAGAAAGAAAGAAAGTTTGATTGAAAACAATTGACACCGCTGTAACATAAACAAACTAATAAATAAACAACTAACGTTAATACTGGTTTATAGAGATTATGATCTTTGTAACGTTATAAACAAACAAAATATCAAGAACACATCAAGGCTGATAGATATAGAGACAACTGTGTCATTTTATACAAACAAACAAACAGATAAACAATTAATCAAACAATCAAATAAGTGGGCCCTCAATTGTGGGGAAACCTTCGATTTATGAGTCATGAAAATTAAATATTAATTTTAAACAAGAAAACAGACTGATGAGTTATATAATATATGATATGGTAGCTATTATGAATGATAACTATTAAATTAAATAGAACAGTATACACTTTACACTGATGTTTAATGTGTTGTTTACTACAGCAGTGTTTTATTCAGGACATTAACCATGAATTTGACGTTCGAGCGGAACCTTTATCTCCGCCTGTGTTTCCACACGGATCGGTATTAAACCCGTGTTCTGGTGCGCACGTTAAAGCACTCCTTCCTTTTCCGCACGTTTTCCTGCGGCCCAGCTGTGTGTCTGCACAATATCACTGAACTGAACCTTTTCTGCACTTACAGCACTGAATAAGCGCCGTGTGTTTACACCATGACGAAGGAACAGGTTAAAGGGTGAGTGATTCACTTCACAGACTTTCCCTTGCCATGTAATTGTCGTTAAAAGCCTCGCTAGTTCTGTGTAAACGCGTTTCCGCCATTTTCCCACCTGCATTCCGGTGCATTCCGGCATTATCTTCCGGGATTTGTTCAAAGATACGTTCTGATTGGACTGCTCTGAAGTTACAGTCTTTACTGACCAACCGTAGCGTAGAAGGCGAGATACTGTGAACCAATCAGAGAGAGGGGGCGGGGCGTCGCGGAATGGTATTGGGAAAAAGAAAAAAAAACAGTTGCAGTTGATTGCATCAGCGTTTATAATAACTGCACTGTTTATTATTGCGACGTTAACTTTTTAAATTGGGTTTAATTTTAGTTTTGAAGCATTTTGCGTAGTAATTTGCCGTTGTGTAAGCCACTTTAGCGTCATTTTAGCACTACGATTAAAGTTTGTAGCCAACACAGCACTAAACTACAAACTGATCTATGGTTTAAATACTTATTATTATTATTATTATTATTATTATTATTATTATTATTATTATAATAAAGTTTAAACACCATCTTTTACACACTATTTAGTGCCCCATAAAGAGGTCCAATATATCATTTACACTTATTCCTCCTCTTATTAGGGTCTGTTATTAATCCTGTCCTCTTGTATTTATTGTAATGTTAATGAAATTTCTATTTACTATAAATTTAGTATTTACTATAAATACAGAGTTATTAGTTTTAACGGCTTGGGTTTCTGCAGCTGTTGTGAGGGAGGTGTCTTTACTTTCAGTACTTTCTGTTACAGCACGACGCCGAGTGTCTTATTCCTGATGCAATGGACCGAATAAAACCAGGAAGTGCCTTTAGTAATAAATGTTTATAGAAATACCTCTTAGGTCCTCAGAGCTCAGTGACCGCACTTGGATTAAGAGGAATATCGTTTACGTTTCTCTATTAAATCATGATCGAGGCACTTGGGTTGACCTTTGACCTGCAATCACAGCTGGAAGACTTTCTCAATGACGCACGTTTCGACTATGATGCACTTTGATCTCACGGTGTAATAGAGTTTTATCAGGTGTAAGATCATTACATGTAAAAATCATTCGACAGGAAATGATGGCTGACTGCTCGAACCTCCGTCAAGAGTTTCCTGTAGCTGCTGATCAGACCTTATACGACGGTGAGGAGGACGTTTCGAGCTTTTCTGTCCGCAACGCTACCGCCACCATGCTTCACAGCTTTATTAACATTACTGATATTATCCTCTCTGTAAAGCGGTCCAGCCTTATAGTCATGTAATGCGATGTCTACACAAATTGTTCATGATCACCTGACACGATGGGATTTATTGCGGTAAAACCTTTTGTGCTGAAATTTCGTAGCATCTTGTACGGTTATAAAGATCGAAGATGCCAGATCAAAGAAAATCTCCAGTGAAATCAGTGACTCATCAGTTGCTCTGAAGACGTTCTAGTGCTTTGAGTCGGCTCTTCCAAAACCTTCCAGCTGTCGTTATTTCCTTTTCGAGTGTTCCTATAATGTTTGTCTTGGTGTGTGTATTACCCATAATGCACTGGAAGTATGCAGTCGAGTAGAAAGTGGTGATTTTTTTTTTAGTTTGATCGCCCGGCTGTACGTGACTGAGCTGAGGTGTGAGGTTAAATACCTAAAGAGAGGAAGTCCTCTCGCTGCCTGCTATTTCCTCGGGTTTTTGTGTGAACAATGTAGAAAGGTTTCAGGCTTATCTCGCAGCCTCCCAACTTTCCCCACATTCCCATGATGCCATGCATGGAAACAATCAGGCTGAAACTGCACCTCTGTGCCCTTTTCCTGTCGCAGGAGCTCAGCTGAGGAGGAGGAGCAGCAGGCGGCCCAGTCCAAGAAAGCGCTGAAGAAACAGCAGAAGGAAGCGGAGAAAGCAGCCAAGAAGGCTGAGAAGCAGGCCAAGCTGGTGTGTGTGTGTGTGTGTGTGTGTGTGAGAGAGAGATACCTGTTTATGTACAAATAAAAAAACAAGCTGAAGCTCACTGACGGCACGGCCACATCCTAAACACTAGTGTGTGAAAGTAGTGACTTTATTAGGGCTCATACTCTCAGGTCAGACGAGTGGACGAAAGTACGGACAGACAGACAGAAGGAAAGACGTCCAGAGTGACAGATCGATGAATGTACCGACTAAATGACATCAGCCAGACAGAAGGACAGACAGATGGATGAAGAGAGAAAGGGATGGCTGAAAGGACAGATTGAAGAGAAGACAGACAGACAGAGAGGTAGATATATGGATGGAAAGCAGATGTAGACACGGCACATAGACACAATACAGGTCGAGAGGTGAGAGTAACACACACACGCGACCGGAAAACTAATCCACATCCTACCAGGCCTAAAGTCAATGATCTTAAAACAATATCTAATATATTTCACTCACTGTGTGTGTGTGTGTGTGTGTGTGTGTGTGTGTGTGTGTGTGTTTACAGACAGCTGATCAGCAGACTACTGAGGCAGATGTGAGTACAATCACTTTATTACAAAAATCTCTCACACACAGATTTACTGAGATTACATTATCCTTATGTATATGTATCTGAACTATGAAGTGTATAACGTGTGTGTGTGTGTGTGTGTGTGTGTGTGTCAGGACTTTGCACAGGATCGTTACGGTGTGTGTGTGATGCTGCAGTCGCAGGAGAAACTGGGTGAGTGCTTCACTCTTTCTCTCTCAGACCACCTACAGAGCTGCTCACACCTCGTGTGTGTGTGTGTGTGTGTGTGTGGAGGGCCACTTCACTGTAAATTGCCCCAATAAAAGGGCAATAAGAGTTAAAGACCCCCCACTCGGGTAATAACCGTGATAAAGACCCCCGCTACACCCGGCCCTGATGTAGAGTCCAGCTACTCATGCTTAAGTGAATGACATGACATCACTCAGTGTGTGTGTGTGTGTGTGTGTGTGTGTGTGTGTGTGTGTGTGTTTCTCTCTCTGTGAGACAGACAGGTCTCTGGTGAGAGTGTGTGAGCTGTCTCCTGATAAAGCAGGACAGACGGTGTGGGTGCGTGCCAGGATTCACACCAGCAGAGCTAAAGGTAAGTGTCTGTCCATCTGTCTGTGTCTGTCTATGTCTGTCCGTCTCTGTCCGTCTGTGTGTGTCTGTCTGTGTGTATGCACTGTCTGTCTGACAGACCAAATGGTATATAGTTATAGGTATACAGATGTGCAGAGAGACAGGTGAACCGTTGTCTGTCTAGACAGAGAGAGAGAGACAGATGAACTGGTACAGAGAGATAGACGGACAGATGATATGGGTGCAGGGAGATAGACAGACAGAAAGACAAATACACAGGTGAAAAGGTGCAGACAGACAGACGGACGAACAGGTGCAGACAGACAGACGGACGGACAGGTGCAGACAGACAGACGGACGGACAGGTGCAGACAGACAGACGGACGGACAGGTGCAGACAGACAGACGGACGGACAGGTGCAGAGAGAAAAATGGAGAGAGACGGGGAGAGAGACAGACGGAGAGAGAGACAGACAGACAGTACAGAGTAACGGTGTATATCTGTATGTAAAGTAGTAAATGAGGTGGTTTATGACTTGGAGCAGATCTTAAACTCCCCAGCTGGGAATTTAGTATCGGCTCCGGTCCGTGGTTCTGTTTCCTTCCCGGGCCGCTTCCACGTCGCCACCCAGCTGACCCTGTTTCCCGTTTTCCGAGCTGAAGGATGTCCTTGAGAGCAGAATAACATCCTGATTGGGTTTTTCCTCACGGCCGAGCATCAAAGAGTCCTAGCGCTCTCTGATCTCAGCTCGCTAAAAAACATAAACACACTCCTCAGTTTACTCAGGTGTGTTATCGGCACGTTCGCGTCGAGTCCGATACGGGGCGTCCGAGTTTCCGCTAACAGCCCCAGGCAGCGGAGTGTATTAAACGTTTATATATCAAATAAACTGCAGCTAAACTCCCAGATCACTCTGATGTCAGAGCTGTGCTAGTGGGTGTGGCCTAATATTCTAATGAGCACACTTGATTGACAGCTCTCTGTCTGAGACGCCACTAAGTTAGCTTTCATGCGCTAGGGTTGCTTTTGTTTGCTAGTTTTTATTTTCTTGCTAGGTTAGAAAACCCACGGAGTTACGCAGAAATGAACCTTCAACAAGAACAGTGAGAACGTTCTCTGAGACGTAACCATAGCAACAGTCATATACAGATAATCGGTCGAGTAGAAAGTTTAGCTAAATAAATTGACTCGCTCGAGCGTTGTAGCATTTCCAGCTATTGAATAGCGCTTATTCAATTTAAACCAGTCAAAATAATAACTGTATATAAGAGAAATAAAGTGTCTCAAACACCAAAAATTCAGAAGTGTATACAATTTACATTTATTACATTTATTTAAATAAAATCATCCAATCACAAACTTAATCATATACCATCACAACGAGTCTTTATTTAGCATAAGAAGTACCAGTTTTAGCTAGATATATTAAATATTTCAGTAAAATTAGCTAAAATAACCAGCTATCTAAACTTTTTAGCTTACTAGCTAGCTTAGCTAATGCTACCTGAACAGCGGTAGGTATTCGATGTTAACACCTTGCAGGTTTTAGTAAACAGCTAGCAAATGCGTTAGTGAAAACTTAGCTAAGGTTGTAAGCACCTAGCTAATTTTAGTAAAATCCTCGCAAATTTCGTAAATACCTGACCAGTTTTAGCACAGATTTAGCTAATGTTGTCTGTAGCTAATCAGTTTTACTATAGAGTTAGGTAATGTTGTGTATAGAGAGCCAATTTTAGTAATAAAAATAAACTAATGGCCAATTTAATAAAAATTTAAGCTAGCTTATGTTAAAATAAATAAATAAATAAATAAATATTTAGGCAATGTCATAAGTACCTAGCCAGTTTTAGCTGAAAAAAACAAAACAAAGCTAGCTAATGTTGCATGTAGTTAGCCAAATGTAGAAAAACTTTTGGCTAATTATATCATTAAACTAGTCTAGCTTTTGAAGTGTGTGTGTGTGTGTGTGTGTGTGTGTGTGTCTCTCAGGGAAGCAGTGTTTCTTGGTCCTGCGTCAGCAGCAGTTTAATGTCCAGGCTCTGGTGGCCGTGGGAGAGCGAGCCAGCAAGCAGATGGTGAAATTCGCCGCTAAGTGAGTACAGAAAGCCACTTCCTGTCCTGCGGAACAATGGTGGGAAAAAAATAATAACGCTCTGATCCTCTATTTCTATTTTCACCGGAGTTTCTCTCTGAATCGATAAGGGGGTTCTCTCCAGGACAAAAGACTCGTATCGCTTTAACTAAAACAAACCACTGAGCGATCGGAGGGACGGGTTTAAAAGCCTCGGTGTCATGAACACACACACACACACACACACACACACACACACACTTTACATGTCTAATATTACCGTGGTAACGTCACAATATGAACACATTTTAACCCACAGATTTGACAAAATTGTGTTAAATATGCTGTGACTTCACACGTTTAACGTTTTCACAGGGGCGTGTAGACTTTTTCTCCACATGTTTACGCGTTCCAGTGGAAGATCAGGTGTTTAGTGCCACGTGTTTGTTCCCATACAGCGGAAGTGTGAGTGCCATGTGATTATTCATGTGATTTATGTGTTCCAGTGGAATATGAGCTCAGAGCGAATGACTTTTCACTTTCTGTTCTCTTCTGCTTCACTTTTCTACTTTAACTTTCTCCAGTCTCACCTTTGACCTCTCTCGCTGCTTGTAATGCGCTGTTTATTAAAGCAAACTGAAAGCAAAACTGGGTTAGTTAAGAAGAGAGAAACACTGAGGGGAATTTTACCTTTACATGAAACATTTACACAGACACACACACACACACACACACACACACACACACACGGTAAATTAAACTAGATCTAATGAATAAACTGGTGTGTGTGTGTGTGTGTTGCTTTTATAGGAAACTGTGGTGACCGACTTATTGTTATGTTTCCCTGGAGAATCTTTCCACAAATGTTACATAAACATCTCCTTACTTTAAGAAAACTTCACCATAGCAACGTTCACACTCGTTTTAAAATCAGTTTACATGGATCGAATGGAATCCTTGGTGTGAATGAGACGTTACTATAGAAATGAGTGCGTTAATGAAAACCTGTTATGGGCTGCTGCGCTACTGTCAGAGGATTAATCAACACCTGACGACCAATCAGAATCCAGGATTCAGCAGCGCTGTGGTGTAAAGTGTATAAATGAAATGTGTGCAGTGTATAGTTTGGGTTGGAGCCTTGAGGTGTGTGTGTGTGTGTGTGTGTGTGTTGCGCAATGTCTCTGATTTTGAGAAAGGTTTTGTGGTTAGCGTGGCAGTTGAAGCGTATTGCACCTCTTTGAAAGTGTGAAATAAGGACTGACGCAACCAGCGACCGTCTCCACACAAACACACACACAAACACACACACAAACACACACACACACACGAGCGAGTCACAAAGACATGCTCGACCTGGTTCTCTGAAAAACCTTTTGATGGTGTGTGTGGGAGTGAAGTGCAAGTCGTGTTCAAAAACAGGCAGCGTGTGCGAGAGTGTTTCAGGTTTAGAGTGGTTTTGATTAATCCAGTTTATATCTTTAGATTATTTTAGATACGTTTCCTTCCATTATGCAGCAAGGAGTTCGGAAAATGCTAATAAATACAAAGAGGCGTGATGTGGAAATGTACTTTGACTTAATAAAAAAACGTATAAAGACGAGGTATTTGATGTTTTAACTAATCAACTGCATAGTTTTCTGAAGATAAACGTTCATTTTGAAATGGATGCATGCAACACGTTCCAAAAAAGTTGGGATGGGCCAAGGTATTTCACCTTGTACAGCGCACAATATAATTAAAAGATTCAAGGAATCTCGGCGCATAAAGGGCGAGGCCGAAAACCACTTCTGTATGCGTGTGATCTCCGATCCCTCAGACGTCCCTGTCTTAAACACCGTCATGAGTCTGTAATGGAGATCCTGACATGGACTCGGGAACACTTTGGTAAACCTTTGTCGTCGACACCATTCGCCGCTGCATCCACAGATGCAAGTTAAGGCTTTACTATGCAAAGCAGAAGCTGTACGTCAACACTGTCCAGAAGCTCCGCCCACTTCTCTGGACTCGGTCTCATCTGAGATGGAGAGTAGCACAGTGGAATCGTGTTTTGTGGTCCGACGAGTCGACATTTCAAATAGTTTGGGGTTGTAAATTAAACCAGTGATTAATGTGATCATTATAAATAGGATTATTCATGCAGCGATCTATTGGTGATATACTCTACTCTTATTAGATTTATTTAAACACTCACTATCTTCTCATTCATGTATCATCATATTAAGCTTTTTGTTTTTCATTTTGAAATTTGTTCTCTAACACTGCAATACATTTAGCAGAAAAAAAAATCAGTTTCTTCTTCAGTCTGTATTTTCTATCCTGATTTTTGGGGTTTAAAGGAGAGTGTTTGTGTTTAAAGGTGGTGGTCTAGACCCTACTGAAAAACCCCGTCTTGGACGCTTCTACTCAAGAACTATGTGACGACCTCAGAGGTGTAAACTACATGCAGGTGATCTGAATCATCTGAATGTGGAGCTCATAAAATCCACTTAAGCTGCTGTGTAACCCGACTCTGAATACCAGGAACTTTCCACACAAAAATACTGATGCAACATGATGCATCCTCTGAAGAACGGATGAGTCTTGCGGTGCCAGGAAGTCTGAATATAGACCTGTTTTGGGCTTAGACTTTGGAGTGTCTGCAGTTTGACCAAGGGTATGGTATTGTGTCTGGATGAACCCAGACTCATAGGACCCTAAACATCTGAGCCTTAGTTCTCCTTTCCTCGGGTATGGAACCGATTTCTCCCTGAGATCCAGGAGATAATGTTGCTCTCTGAAGGCATTTCCACCTTACTACCTTCAGGAGTTGCATTTTAAAGCTGTGTAAATGATGGCAGATGGTCAGGAATCAGATCTACTGACAGCATGAACAGAGGCATATGCTCAGGAGTGGGTAAGATATGAATATTAATATGGCCAGGTGACAGCCACCTGGAGCACAGGTTCGTCAGTGCAGACTGAGAATTCACAATATCCTCAAGCAGCTGGGGTTTAATAATGTATACTCGCGTGGTTGATTTCTTCATAAATTATTCAAATATCATCCTGTTTTTGTTTTACGTGTCTATGGCAGGATTCTGTGGAAAAACTCACAGACGCACAAATTGGTAAATAATTTTAATGGTGCCATAAATGATGCATTAATTCCTCTTCCTGTCTTTTTTTCATACATATAAAACATTTTGGTCTTAAATCTGCTTCAATCTGCACCATTAAGAGCAGAATAATAACCCTGTTGGATCATTTTTACTCATGTGCTCTCTTTATGTTTCTCTTGAAGTTTTGGTGGCTTTTAACGTAAGGGAAGGTGACAAAAACATAATGTAATGAGCTCTTAGATAAATTTAAGGTTGATGATCATAACAGCTACATAACCTCTTCATTTAAACACGTTTATGCCAAGAGCCATCAGCTGTTAGAAAAGATGTTTTCGATGTGAATTTGTCTCCAATTCTGTGTCAAGGTGCTTAGATTGTTGTTGATGTAAGGTTGTGTTGTGATTGTGGTAAAATTAGCCAAATTCTTCACTTTAGTTAAAGTCTTACATTTACTTAAATGAGGAATTAAAAAATTCAAGAAAAATTCACAAAAGAAATACATTAGTTTTAGTTCCTGATGCTAAATTAGTGGGACTTTTACCAGGACTCCAAGGGGAGGAACATTAACTAAGGCTAACCAATAACAGCATTATCTTAGCTAGCATGATAACAACTAGCTTTATGCTAACTGCTAGCTGTGATAAATATAGCAGTGTATGTATGTATGATTCTATCTTTTAAAGTTTGAATAAGAATTTAGGTCTGATGCTAAAAACTTGGCTTATGACTTCACAAATATCAGTAGAAATTATTTTTCTTTTGAAATTTACAAAATGAAAAAAAGTACAAATAGTATAAAAAATGATGTCTTACTTTTTCTCCATTTAATGTCTGAATGCAGCTATAAACACTCGTTCCCTCACCAGCCCCTCTTTACTCCCTCTCTATTCTCTCTCTCTATTCTCTCTCTCTATTCTCTCTCTATTCTCTCTCTCTATTCTCTCTCTTTATTCTCTC
>JANDJT010000199.1:823449-840271 GCA_024331685.1 Stegophilus panzeri | reverse complement strand
TGCTAGCTCCCTTTGCCAAGATAACAGCTCTGAGTCTTCTCCTATAACGCCTGATGAGGTTGGAGAATACATGGCGAAGGATCTGAGACCGTTCCCACATACAGAACCTCTCCAGATCCTTCACAATTCGAGGTCCACGCTGGTGGACTCTCCTCTTCAGTACAAAAGGTTAAACAATAAAGACAATTTTTCAAATCTGCGTTATCAGTGAATGTGGATGATGAAGAGTTTTTTATGATCAGGTGCCGAACATGAAGGAGATCTTACTGATCGGATTTTATCAGCCGAACGAGGAGCTCAACCGCTTCTTATCCTTGGCACAGCAGGAATTTAAAATCCCAGTGAGGTCAGTACACACAGCAGTCACGGCTGATCCCAAAAATATAAATATATAAATATGTAATCGCACATTTTTTTATAGTACTGTGGGGGAAAGAGTGTGTGGTTGGAGTGGAATGTGGGCGTGGTTCTAATTTGCATGTATAATAAATATGCGGGGGAAGCAGATGATTATAATGATATCTAGAACGTAGTAGTTTTATCACATCACTGTTCTTATGTGTGAGTGAGAATGTAGAGGTGAAGATTAAAAACGATGAAGGAAGGAAAGGTCTGAAGAATGATAGAAACAAAGACGTGAAAAGAGAGAGAGAAATAGAAAGAAAAGTGAAAAATAGAAATAAGATGAAAAAAGTAATATATTGTATAGTGTATTGTATATGATGATGTGATGTGTGGTGTTGAGGTACCTGCAGGAGTACGCAGCTCTGGGGACAGGAGGAGGGATCTATCACTTCAGAGATCAGATCCTGTCCGGTTCTCCTCAGCAGTTCTTCGTCCTGAACGCGGACGTGTGCTCGGAGTTTCCTCTGGAAGACATGCTGCGTTTCCAGAAGGAGCACGGAGACGCACACAGCTTCATTATCCTCGCCACCACGGTCATTAACACACACACACACACACTCTCATACGACACTACTTTATATTTTCATTAACACACACACTCATCACAGGTTTCATTTTTAAAAATGGTTTCCACATTCATTATTCAGCAGCACATAGAATAGCACTTGATCCAGCACTGACCTGTGTGTGTGTGTGTGTGTGTGTGTGTGTGTGTGTGTGTGTGTGTGTGTGTGTGTTTCTGCCCACAGGCCAACAGGAAACAGTCACTGAACTACGGCTGCATCGTGGAGAACGAACACACCAGTGAGGTGATGTACGGCGAACACACACTTATCACTACCGAGTGTACAATACACACTCACACTTGTTGTTCCTCTGCAGGTGCTGCACTACGTGGAGAAGCCAAGCACGTTCGTCAGTGACATCATTAACTGTGGGATTTACCTGTTCACTCCGGAGATCTTCCAGCACATCGGTGCTGTGTTTCGGAAAAACCAGCAGGACGTGATGCTGTGAGTGAGAGACCGTCTCTCTCTCTCTCTCTCTCTGTGTGTGTGTGTGTGTGTGTGTGTGTGTGTGTGTGTGTGTGTGTGTGAGAGACTCTCATACGTACATTATTTCATTCCTTTTGGTTTCCGTATTCATTTATTCCTCCTGTATATTTTCTTTTCGTTCGTTTTGTCTGATGTTTTCCATCGTCAGGTATCCGTATGAGGGGTAAGTCACGCTACAGTGTGTGTGTGTGTGGAGTAGAATTAGAGACTGCACTGTAGTGCCTGGCATTATTATAGAAATATAAAACGAATAAATGATCATAAATATTATTTTTATGCGCATGTAACAACTTGAGGTTTGAGATCAAAAGATGAACGAGACGGATCAGGATTTCAGCTTTCATTTCCTGATATTTACATCTAGACGTGCTAAACGGCTTAGAGCATGGCACCTTTGGTATCAGACCACCCAATTTTTAGGGTGAGCAAAAGTAAAATGAAAAGCAAATGAAAGTAAATAATATTTGTTTGCATATCCCTTGCTTGCATCAAGCCGGTGTCCCACTGACGTCACCAAAACCGCTTTTACCGCAGCCTCTTTAAGTCGGTGTTTGTTTGAGGGGGTTTGTAAACTCCTAACTTTGTAAGATTTTACACAACGAGCCTGATTTATCAAACTGTATACCTGCACATCGATTCGTTCATGAAAAGTGCGTTCATACGGAAAAGTCATGGCTTCGTACGACTTTGCGTAGATTACCGTTTAATTAGACTCACTAATGTGAACCTCGATGAATTAAATCGCGTACGTGTTGATGAGTTACTGTGATTTGGTATAAGAATCACACTGTCAAGTTTAAATCAATTATTCCTTTCACTTGCACACCAATTTTAATGAAGTCATCTTTTCACTTCATATTAATGACTTGAGGGGAAAAAGCGATTTTAAAAACAAATCCATAAATTAAGACTAGATGCTCATTTAGGACAAAAGTAATGGAGCCTTACAAAAGGTGGAGGAGTTGATGTGTGTCTATCGTAGCTGACACGCTGTAATGGCTGAGCTGCATTACTGCACTTTCGTCGTGTACACGCCATTTTCTCTCTTTTTTTTGCCTTTTATAGAGTAATGTGTGTGTGTGTGTGTGTGTGTGTGTGTGTGTGTGTGTTGCAGAGATGAGCAGTGTAACGGCTGGCAGAGAGCCGAGGTGATCCGTCTGGAGCAGGATATTTTCACGGCTCTGGCGGCTCAGGAGAAACTCTACGTGTACAAAACCGACCGATTCTGGAGTCAGATTAAATCTGCAGGGTGAGACCATCATCATCATCTGCTTTATTACACACATTACGACTAACTATTTTCATGACCTTGATTTAGTATCTCGTGGCTTCATTAGAGTTGCGTGCATGAGTGATTGTCAAAGCATGATATAAATATATAAACATTAAATGTACAATAACGAGACGTGCTGGATCAAGTGCTATTTTATACGAATAATGAGTGCGGAAGCCATTTTGTTAAATGAAACCAGTGATTAATGTGATATTTAAAAAAAAAATTACAGATACAGTGCCATTATATAGTATTATGCCATGATATAGAACAATACTGTACATACTATAGTATCGCTCGTTGGATTTATCATCATACGGAGGCTATTTTTAAACCTTTCGAACACCAGCGTTGATCATTTTGCGTCTATCGTTTTTCAGATCAGCGATCTACGCCAGTCGGCTGTATCTAAACCAGTACCATAAGACCCACCCTGAGAGACTGGCCACCAATAAGGACGGAGGACCGAAAATAATGGGTAATTGTTTCGCTGCAGGAGTTCACACGGAGTTCAGTTCAGTTTTATGATCCTGATTTAAAACGTTAACATTTTTAATGCTCCGGTTAGACAGTACACAACTACCAGTAACCAGTACGTGCGTATTTTAATATATATTTGATCATATTTGACTTGTTTTCGGTTGTTTACTTTTATCCAAACAGGTTGCTTAATGAGTCTAATCATTAATGATCCCTCGACACATCGCTTAATCATTTTTTTTAAATGTTTTTTTTTCCCCCTCAGTACTTCCTTTTATTTATTTTGTTTTATAAACTTTGTAAAGTCATGAATAATGTTGTACATGTAATCAGTTTTTACTTTCATATTCCTCAGAAAAGCAGGACGGGAGCAATTTAAAAACATTTTTTTTTTTTTTACACCAAATCCTCAGATACATTCAGAAAAATTAGTACTAAAGTGTACCTTTGGATTGGTACCTTCAAGGGTACTTCTTTTGTACGTTTTATATGTGGATATAGTGAACCTTTAAAATGATTTGAGGTACATAAATGGATATTAATTAGTAATTTAAAGGTACATTACATGGGTGAAAGGGGTACGCTTAAGGAGAACACCCCAACGACAGAGTGGTACAGTTTAGTACCCTTTATTCTGAGAGTGTATCCTATGCGTCCTCATTTACTTCACAGAAATTAAAGTGTACTTTCTTTAAAAAGAGGGAAATGGGAATAAATGGTTGACATGATGTATCTATATACGGTAATGTAGGTTGGAAGAAAAGCACCAAAACCTCTACTAATGTCCAATACGTCTGATTTCTAGGAAATGTGTACGTCCATCCGACTGCTAACATCGACCCCACCGCTGTGGTAAGTCCCGAATGTAGAAGTCCTCACCTGTAGGACGCTTAATTAGTATAACTGTCCTGGGAAAAAGAAAGTACACCCTTCCTTCAATCCTATGTTTTTATTTCTCAGGGCTTCAGTAACAATGTGGTCCTCAAAAACCTCTATAAATAAACAAGTAACCTCAGATGATAGTAAGGAACACAACAGATTTCCATATGTGGTCCCAAAAATTTCCCAAAAAGTAAACCAATGTTCAGAATCCAGGTGGGAAAAAAATAAGTACAGCCTTCATATATCCACAGTCATTAAGAGAGTAATTAGCAGCCAGGTGTTACTAATGAAATACACAAGATTTCTACGCTCCAATGACTCTATATGTCATGAATCTGCTCGGTGAAGCATGGTGGTGGTAGCATCAGGTCGATTTCCTCTCGCAGTTGCTGCTGTTGTGATGAGAACTAAAATGGTGAGTGTCTAAAACGTCTCAGAGGTAATTAGTTCCAGTCTTAATAATCTTTTTTTTTTTTTTTGGATTATTATTTGTTATCGCAGTTGGGTCCGAACGTGTCGATAGGAACCGGAGTGACGATCGGGGCCGGGGTTCGAGTCAGAGAGTCCATCATCCTCCACGGAGCCACCTTACAGGTATTTTCTTTATTTTAATTCTCTTTTTATTCTTAAGTATATCCTGTTATTAGTGTGATACGGACATCCTGAATTTCTGTACATTAGGGCATTGGGGCTGGGTGATATGATAATGATGTCTTTTTTTTTTTTTTAATAATTACAAACTGATTTGTACAAACCTCGGGATAGAACCAGGTGATACTGTCACTCATTTCATTTAGTATGCTCATGGAAGTAACGCACCTGAGCAGGTGATCATCATCATTATCATCGCGTGTGTGTGTGTGTGTGTGTGTGTGTGTGTGTGTAGGACCACAGCTGTGTGTTGAACAGTATAATCGGGTGGGACAGCACCATCGGGAAGTGGGCGAGAGTGGAGGGAACCCCGAGTGATCCGAACCCCAACGACCCGTACGCCAAAATCGACAGCGAGACTCTGTTCAGAGATGGAAAACTAACACCATCCATCACCATCCTGGGTACGAGTTCACACACATCCAACATCATCATCATAACCTGTTGCAGATGTACATCTTATATTTATATAGCTTCTGTACATGTACAGTGCAGACAGATAGATCTTTTTTTTTATTTTTATTTTTTTATATATATAGTTTTGGATGGCACGTTTTGTAGTATATACAAGTACATTCAGTGCCCTCCATTAATATTGGCACCCTTGGTAAATATGAGTAAAGATGGCTGTGAAAAATTGTTTTTATTGTTTAACCTTTTGATCTTTTTGTTAAAAAAATTCACAAAAGATCAAAAGGTTAAACAATAAAGAATGTTTCACAGCCATCTTTACTCATATTTACCAAAGGTGCCAATATTAATGGAGGGCACTGTATGTTTTGTTTTGTTGTATTTTTCGTTTTGTTTTCATTTTTCTGTAGTTTTATGTAGGTTGTGTTTTAACTGTAGTTTGTTTAGTTGTAGTTTTATTTAGTTAGTTTTTTAGCTGTAGTTTTATCTATACTTTGTTTTTATTTCTAGTTTCTATCAGTAATTGAATGTTTTTATCTGTAGGTTTTCTGTAGTTGTGTGTTTTGCTTGTAGTTTATCTGTAGTTCTGCGTTTTTAACGTGTTTCGTGTGTTTGCAGGCTGTAACGTGACGATCCCGTCTGAAGTGATCATCCTCAACTCCATCGTCCTGCCGCACAAAGACCTCAACCGTAGCTTCAAAAACCAGATCATCCTGTAACAGCAGTTATACGATGTTTTACAATGTGTTGTTAAAATATTGGCACCCCCACTTTGTTCTGTTGAGCACGAAGCTGCAAATTTGAATATATATCTGTCCAGTAACACCGACTTATTTTATTTAGTTCTTTATTTTAGACATAATTACCAAACTCGCTGTTTATTTAGCTGTTCATGTCCAGTTACTGTAATGACAAATTTTCTTGTAGCTAGCTACATTGATACCTTATGTTTAGCTACTGTTCTCCAATGACAGCCCATTGTTATAATGCTAACTAGCTTATTTAATTATGATTTTCCAATCAATAATGCCATTCGCAGATTTGTGGAATCTTTGGCCAGCTCTCCCTATATACCCAGATACTCTGTAGATCCACCAAATTGTGCGGTTTGTGATTATATCTGGAATTTGGTCCCAATACTCAGGGGGTCAGTTGGCAGTTGTGATCGCATAGATGTCTGGGGAAGGATGTACCTTATTTACATAGAGGAGGTGATTTGTTTGAGGGACCGGGTGAGGGTACGCCTTCAACGACATGCAGTATTTTTCTCTAGATCTTAACGGCTCCTGCTGAGGGAATGAGACCATATTTCCACATGCACCAAGACCTTTTGAAGGATACTAAAAATGTACAGTCAACTTCTTATTCCCATTAAACATACTGTGTAATGCATATAGACCTTGGGTGAGTTTAAGATGATCTCAACACAGAGAAAAAGGAGCAGTGTAGAAGAACTATAGTGAGGTATGATCTTCAGAGTCTCCACTCATTCATTTCTATAGTAACAGCTCGTTCACATCTGGGATTTAAAAAAAAACAAAAACAACAACAAAAAAAAACACCTGTGTAATTAATATAGTGACCTAAGGATATGTTTATGTAACATTTATGGAAGGAGTCTCCAGTGTCAGTGCTGGAACTGTAAGTTTTTTTGACAACTTCAGGAAAATATTAAACTTTCCAGAATGTACGTTGATGCAACGAATGGACGATACAGAAGAATAACTTGCATCATTTGTTCTGTTATGATAATGACATGAACGTACGTGTGTGTGTGTGTGGGTGTGTGTGTGAGAGAGAGAGAGAGATTATATATCATGATGTGGGCAGTTTACATCAAGCTAGACACACCTTGATGCATAAAGTTTATTTACATTTAAATATTTTTATAGTGCGTACCAGGAGAGAAAGTGCCAAAAACATTCTCAGTGGAATCAGACATGCATTTTATATATATATATATATTTATATATATATAAATTTATAGCTGTATGTTCGCCATGCATAGTTCGTACCATGATCTGGATTAAAGTACCTAGTATTTTCACACATGGCTCAGATTGTGTTTTACCCAGTAGGTGTGTGTCCATAATCTTACACAATACACTCATATCACAGAGTTTCAGCAATACATCATCATTAAAATAAAATATCAACAATATTCTTTATGTATAATTATAGTATAATTAGTATAAAATGCTGATTGAGACCGTGCAAGTAAACACTACCCCTCATCATTATAGCAGAACACTGTGCACTGCCTAGTGAAAACACACACACACACACACACACACACACACACACAGAGTTCTGTGTCTCTCACTTTGGTGACGTAAAGAACTTCTTTTTCGTCGGTTCGGGCTTTGGTTTGGTTCTGGAAGACAGTGGGATTCTAAAATTAATTTTTAGTGAGGTTTAAATGTGTGTGTGTGTGTGTGTGTGTGTGTGTGTGTGTGTGTCCGTCTTACGGGTTGTTGAAAGCAATGCCCAGGGTCTTGATCCTGCCCTTGATGGAGGAACCACCTGGAGTCCTGCTGTATTTACTCAGCTCAGGAGAGGTGACGGGTTTGAACATCCGATCTGAAACACACACACACACACACACACACACACACACCATATACTTTGATGCACACAAATGATATTTAAGGCAACAATGACCTGAAGCATACATCGAAAGCAACCCAAGACTTGTTGAAGGTCGTGTGTGTGTACCTCGGTCTGTGGATGGAGTGGAGTTGCTGATGTTGGATTGTATGACCGAAGAGATAAGCTGATCTCTCTCCACGTGTGTGTCTGATCTGATCTGATCTCCCTCTGCAGTAAGGAGACTGTTCCAGTAATCAGCCGGGAAAGAGAGCAGCCGCAGCACCACCTGAAGCAGAAAGATCACGACAAGGTAACACTGGACAGTACAGACATGTTCAGGAACACACTCCTGCGTGTGGAACTCACCTTGGGCTGTGTGTTGGTGTCTCTCATGATGCTAAGTGGAGACGGCTCCGGCATGCTGTGTCCGATAATGGTGGGTCCAAAAACACGAGCCAGATTATTCTGATCCATCCGACACTGAGGACTCTGAGTAACCCTGAGACCACATTCACTGTTCTACTGATGAATATTTACACCATGTTTACAGTAAAGACTGCATTTAAACCACATGTATACAATTAAGTGTTCAGGTCTTCAGTAATAATGTCAAGGACATGCAATATTTCAGAGGCACAACGCTTCAGTTCCAAATATAGAACATGATTTTCACTTTCACAAATAATCTGTTTATGTAGAGTTCTTATTTCTAAAGCTGTGTGTGTGTGTGTGTGTGTGTCCTTCACCTCTGTAGATGCAGTATCAGGAAGGCGAGAGTCTCCCTGTTCGGCTGTGGAAGTTCTCCGATGGCCTGGATCATCATCGCTGAGCTGTTATCATCATCTGCTAATTCTGTTAATCACGGATTAACGTGTGAAAAAAAGCATGGGACTGAGATACAGAGGCCACGCCTCCTTCACTGAGACACCACACCTCCCGCACTGAGAGACACAGATACAGAAGCCACGCCTCCCGCACTGAGAGACACAGATACAGAAGCCACACCTCCCGCACTGAGAGACACAGATACAGAAGCCACGCCTCCCGCACTGAAGCCACGCCTCCCGCACTGAGAGACACAGAAGCCATGCCTCCCACACTGAGAGACACAGATACAGAGGCCACGCCTCCTTCACTGAGAGACAGATACACAGGCCACGCCCCTCTCCAGCTCTCTTTCCTCCTCAGGTTCCACAGAGGCGGATATGACAGACCTGGTGAGTAAACAGACTCGAGCCTCATTTACACACTTTACTCATTAGAGCAGAAATTCAGGTGTCGATTCTAATTCATGATTCAGGATGGGGAAGCTGTGACCTGGAGACTACACACTGTCTGAATTCTCAACACTAAATAAAGTTCAGGGCTAATCAAACAACACACTCTTTACCCACAGCAGGGACTATACGTGACGAAACTCGCTTCAGTCCTTTAACAAAATGAGTTAAAAACACCACAAGCTGGTTTAAAACTGATCTACCGGCATCATAACATCACCAACAATCAGTAATTACTGTCAGGAGAAAAAAAAAGCAAAAATATTAGTTCAGTGTTAAAATAAAGCTGAATAATTTGTTTGAAACATCATAAAGATATATCAAAATATTTTTTGTAACTTTAAAAATGGTTAAGTGCCAAAAGTTCATTATGAAATCCACTGAACTATTTCAGAGGGGAAAAAAATCTAATTAATTTTCCCTGGATGCAAACATAATATTTTAATTTATAACCGCATTAATGATGATCAAGAATTTCCCCTGAAGGATGAGAGAACTGTTCACATTATGGATGTATGATGTAGGGATGCATCAAACTTTCAACCTATGAAAATTACAATAAATAAATAAATAAATAAATAAATAAATAAATAAATAAATAAAACTTCCACTGCAGGTGTAACTCACTACCTTAAAGTTCGGTATGCCCGGATTTCCAGTTTCGGCTATGAACTTTCACTTCAGGTAAAGTTCTGAATTAAAGCAAGTGTGTGTGTTGAAATGTTACCCGCTGCCTCCATGAAGGTTTTGTGGAGTGCGAAGGTGACAAGCGGCTCTCTGAGTTTCCTCAGGAAGTCCTTCAGGAGGCCACACACCACGTGAATCTCATCCACTTTGTGCAGCAGCAGAGGACCTTTAGCACGGAGGTACCGCTCCCGTAACTCCTTCACTGCCCGCTCTCCTCCCGGCACCCGGTACAGTCCCTTCTACACACACACACACACACACACACACACACACACACACACACACACACACGATCTACTGAATTGACTTCACATGAGTTCAGGGAGGAAATGGGGTAGATAATAAAGGAGAAGAAAGGAAGGAAAAAGGAAAGGAAAGGACACAAAGTGGAAGCAGAAGGAAAGAAGGAAGAGAAAGGTCAAAAAGAAGAAAGGAAAGGAAGAAGAAAGACAAGGAAAGGATGGAAAGGGAAGAAAATGAGGTAATGAGGACTGGATGGAAACAAAATGAAGTAATGAAAAGGGGGGAAAAAAAAGAAAAGGTGCGAAGAAAATCCCCGGTGCGGTCTGATCAATAAGGCATGCGTTTACCTCCTCAAGGCCACGTCGTTCGATTTCTTTAACACACTGAATGATCAATGCTGGGATCCGGGGCGGAGTGGAAGGACAAAAACTCTCCAACGTCTCCTGCAGAGGAAAATAAACTCAAACATGAGGAACCTAGGAGAACATATTAAGATTATCTAAACAAGAGAGAAAGTAAGATCGTAGGAGTTTGTCCATCCACTTATCAATCCTCTGTCCGTCCATCCAGCGTTCTTCTATTTATACATCTTCTATCTTCCATACATCTGTTCATCCATCTCCATTGTCCATTCATCCATCCGTCCAGTTCCCGTCCATCCATACATTTACAATTTCAGCATTCAGCAAATGTTCTTACACGGAGCGATGTGCAGAAGTGCTTTGTAGTCTCTATCAATAAGCAGTTTTGGAGGTTCAGAGAGAGCGTGGTGCAGTGCGGGCTGTGATGAGTGCTTTAAGGTAGCTTGGTGCTGGTCTGTTTTTGGCTTTAAATCTGATACAGCAGCTACAGGAAGCCAGTGAAGGGAGTGTAGGAATGGGGTGGTGTCGTGCAGCTGCACTGTGGATCAGAGGCAGACCCACCAGGAGAGTTGCAGCAGTCCAGTCTCAAAATGACAAGGGACTGAACAAGCACCTGAGTGGCCTGTGTGGATAGAAATGGCCTCGTGATCCTCCTAATGTTGTAGAGGAAGACCCGGCATGAGCGAGTCAGTTTAGGGATTGGAGGCGAGAAGGACAGTTGGTCCATGGTTACCCCAAGGTTGCATGGGGAGATCTGAGAGGACATCACAAGATCTTGACATGAGGATGCATCACCGGGGATATATAGCAGCTCAGTTTTGATTTAGTTTCACCTGATAAGCTGCCATCCATTATGAATGGATGGCTTCCATCCATATATCCACCAATCAATCAATTCTACTTCCCTATGTCCATCCATCATCCTTGTGTGTTTAGGGAGTAATGTCTTTGCATGCATTGTGTGTGTTTATGTGCCTGTTTATTGTCTATGATGTGATGGTATCTTGGTAAAAAGGAAAGTGGCTGGACATGTGTGTGTGTTGTGTGTGTTACCTCACTAGGCTGGACTGTTCCCTGTGTGTTAGGGAAACATTTTTCCACACACATATGTTTACACTCGGGATGAGCGACCACGCGGCAGTCCCTGCACTTCACTGCCACTTTCCCAAAACGGATCCTCTTCCCACAGGGAGTGCATGTCTCGGGTCGGATCACCTGTGCAGGGTGTAGAAGGGGAATAGAGAGGGTGTAGAGAGGGGACAGGGAGGAATCGAGAGGGGGTAGAGAGGGGACAGGGAGAAATGCATGAACATCACAACATGAAGCAAAATGGTAGTGTCCCAAATGCTAGTGAGGCAGAAACTCATACAGTTTTGGGCAGGAAGACATGCTGGAGAATATTATGCTGGACGTTAGCATGCTGGACGTTAGCATGCTGGACGTTAGCATGCTGGACGTTGGAGTCCACAATGGGATCAAGAGACAGAAGAACTTTGGGTTCTGCACTAGTCTCGTCCATCTGTGTAGTCACCATCTCAACCTCAGTGATTTCAGACGGAGCCCACACTGATGTCTGCTCTGTAACACAAACACACAATTTTATATCTTCCTCCCTGAACAAAATAATAACTCGTTATTGGTTGGTATTAATTGTGGGTAATTACAGGCAACATGTCACATATTCACAGATCTATTAATAGGCTACATAATGAACCGAAGACGAGAGTCCACCAGTGTGGACCTTGAAATTTGTAGGATCTGGAGAGATTCTGATGACTGGCTAATGAGGTTTATCATACGACCAGTGTGTGATTACCTGTCCATTTTCAGATCTTAACAACCCTTGTCATCACTTCCCGGCAATCATTTGCTTCCAGAGAGAATTAACTGATAGGTAGGGAATATACCAGCCATAGTGCCATCAAGCCAGCTGCATCGGTTGGCACAATTATACTGACAAGTCGATACGTCAGATTTCTTTACATGGTAGGATTACCAATTCACCGTCTCTAGCAATCAGATGAATGAAATCTATACGTTGTGAGACCGCACAAGGACGTAACGCGTCAACCGTGAACAGCTGAGACCATGGCAAAGGTATATTCTTAAACAAGCTCTTTTAAGTCTCAGAAACAATTCCACTTCACATTTCCCAAAACTCTTTTGCTTTTCTTCCCGATATGGTCAATGGTACCTCACTCAAAAATGAATGAGAAACCTCATATTTAAGTTATGCACGAGGTCATTTGCATTGCCCATTTATGGATATTTGTGGGCGGTACCTGGGCAGGAGAAGAGGCTGATTCACCTGCGCACAATTTCAAGAAGATTCATAAAGCGGAAAAGGCGTGCACATGCAAAGTTTTGGTTTAAAGATTTATAAATGAGGCCGCTGGTTACTAAAAGTGATGAGATCATCAATGGTGATGATGTAATCGAGCCTCACCGCTCACAGAAGGGAGGAGATCAGCTCGGGTTCTGATTGGCTCCGGCGTTTCCTGAGTGATGTCAATCACCATGTGGATCTGACCGCCATTATCAGGGGTAGTGACTGATGCTGTAACCACTGTCGCCTCCACCTCCTAATCACACAGAGGAAATGAAGTTCATGTTAGAGTCCATCACATATCTCCACATACACAGCATCGTCAGGTCACACGGCTGCCTGGGAAATATAGACAGTTCTAGATCTACAGAATTTCCTGCAATTTTACTGTTGTCTATAATTTATTGAATCTCTTCAAAAATGATGAAGAGACACGTCAACCAAGTTAGCTAGGCAATGTTAGCTTATCAGATTATAATACTGATCGATTAAATTCAAGTTAGTAATTAAGGTGACGCTGTTGTATTATTAAAACTTCTAAGGTCTTTGTAAAAAAGTATTGGAATTTGCAGGAAGTTAGCCGTGTTGAGTGTGAGTATTTTCCTTTCGATGTTACTAAAAATAATAATTTTGCTTAAGGCGTAAACTGATCTTTTGAACCATTTAGTAGACAAAAATCTTTTGATATCCAAAATAACTTTGTGCTTAAAAAGTTTATAGTTCTTTGTGTTTCTTTTAACAGGTGAATACTTGAATGTTCTTTTTCAGTAAGCATTTTGCTCTTAACAACATTCATTACAATTAACATTATTTATTGATTCATTAATTCTGACTTCTGGAATTCTGCGTAACAGCGTTTTGAAGAGAAATCCAACGTATAAACTCACGAACCTTCTCCGATGGTCTCACACTGAGCAGATCTCCAGAACGTCCACCGAGTCGCCCACGTTTCTGTATCGGAAGTCCAACGTTCGGCCCCATCGACGAGCGCTGAAAACATGCAGGAAGATGAACAGATGTAAGCAAAGCGTTTCTCTGTAAAAACATTCCACATGAACACACTGTAAATTATGATAAATAGTTTTCATTTCTAATCAGAACATCCATACTCAATATTCATGGGGAAAAAAAAAAAAAAAGAAAACTTTAAAAGATTAATTAAAAGCAGAATGACATGAATGATGCTCACTCTTTTCTCCCGAGGTCTCGACTTCAGAGGCTTCACGACAGCCGGACTGTCCAAATCCTACAAACACAAACCACCGAGCTGTCTACTGGATTTTGTCGCATGACAAAATATAATGCGGTATATCAAATTAATATTCTTATAAAAACCTGTTTCTGGTCACCTGAACCTACCAGGTCATCATCGGTCCTGTCGTAGCTGATATCAGAATGAGACAGGAAAGACGACTCGTCGATCACGGATAAGCTGTTATTCATTATAAAAGGAGGCATTGTTTTAAAAGTCTCCCGTGTATAAAATATTTGTAATTATTAAAAAACGTATTAAAACATACAGTCTGAAAATGACCACAGTATCCATGTTTTCCCACATGCTAAATGCTAGTTCCATAAGAACCCTGTATAAGCACCAGGGGGCAGTGTACGAGACCTGAATACCTCAAAATTAGCAAAACCACTGCTGTCATGCAGAAATCATTCCCTGATCAGGAACCCTGATATTTATTTGGGGTTCATAGAACCACAATTACTCGTGTTACTATTTCGCCCCTCCTAAACTTCTGGTGTGGTTACGCCCATCTAGCAGCAGCACAGACTTCCTGGAATGGTACACCTCTAAATAACACTCATGAGGAGAAAAACAAGATAAGAGCTGGGCATCCAGCAGGTCTGTAGGCAACGGTGACGACATCCACCACCCAGGGGGCCAGAATCTCCTGACAGGTTAGTGATCCATTCTTACCTCTGCAGTAAATGAACAGAGATGGTCCAAATAACACCACAAGGCTCATACTGGACAGAGCCAGGACCATACTACATCTTATTCACCAATTTATATCAATGTTTCTGCAATCAAGCTCCCACCTTCCTGAATAGGTTCCTGTATTAGAGACACACCTAAAATTCCTGAGTTCCTGAAAAGGTTACACTCAAACTTCCCTACTGGGAGAACACCTAAACTTACTAAGTGTTCCTGAAAAGCGAAAGCTGGACTGAGGACAGGTTCAAATAATACTGTAAGGCACACACAAGGCTTGGCAAGAAATGGTCTACAGCAGGGGACGTCCAATTTGATCTGTAAAGGTGGTGCAGGAGCCACAATATCATTTGATGTGTGTGTGTGTGTGTGTGTGTGTATAAACCGTTTGCCTCTGTGCTGTGTGATGTTAGCTCCTTGGTGATGGAAGCTGGCCAGTATGTTTCGCTGTTCCTCATTAAGGCAGGCATGTGATTTGCTGTCCTGAGCAAGAATTTCAGTCATCAGCAGCATCTGACGTTCCTGTCAGTAAACACACACCTGATGATAATCACTTTCATTCAGTGTACACAGAGAATGGTTTACAAATCATTTAAAAAAAACACTATCATTATCACACTTTAACCTTCACACTAAACTATTTCAGGTTTCAACCTGAAGTAGTACACAACTGTTTTAAAAAACTTTATAAAAACACAACAGGGATCATGTTTGGCCGTGTCGCACCAGGTACTGATAGTCGGCCTCGACTTTAAAACGTTTCTTGATCTCCACGTCCACCTGATTGCGGGCGTGTTTGAGTTTGACCTCCAGGGCGGTACGGGCCACGTCCGATTTCACCAGCAGCTCTTTGTATTTCTTCAGCTCGAGTTCTGCGTGGAGCCATTTCTTCCTGACCGCCTCGAAGTTCTTCACCACCTCAATAAGCTCTGCAGAAGAAGTGCTTTTTTACATAATGTCAACAAATATATATATATATATATACATACACACACACACACACACACACACACACACACACATACACACAAAAGCGTTTGGAAAAGAAAGGTTTGGAAAAAATACAATAAATTCAACAAAAAATAAAATCACCAAAAATACAAAATTATAATAATTAATAATAATTAATAATAATAATAATAATAATAATAATAATAATAAGTCAACAGGAAATATTAAGAAGTAAAAAAAAAAATCTCAAAGAGAATTTGAGGAAAAACAAAAGAAAACAAATATTGTTGTATTTTTGAACATATGAAAAAGTAAAAACTAATTACATAGAAAAGCAAAGCTACTTGCTATTTTGAAGGAAAAATAAAAATAAATAAATAAATAAATAAATAAATAAATAAATAAATAAAAGCATGTTGTATAATCCCCTATACTGGGCATTTGATCACGTGGTTTTTCTCTGAAATAAACACACTTCCCCTGAGTGCCATGTTTCAGTGGTCGTACAGGAAGTGATCAGTGATCTAATCTAATCTAATCTACAGGGGAAATGAAATAATCACAGATGCGATATGAAACACGGAGATTAGACAAAACCGCAGGAGAGAGAAATAAAGTGTGAGGAAAAGAGACTGGAGTAAAACTGGTTTGTTAGGAAAGCAGGTGGAGGTGTGTATGTAGTGAGCTAACAAACAAACAAACAAACAAACAATATTAAATATTAATGACCGGTACTGAGTATTCATGATTTCTGCTGAAATATCTAAATTAGGCCTAAATGATAACGAAGAGAGCGCACCTCGCGCAGGTGAGTTACGCGCATGCGCACAACGCTCCCAAACCCGAGACTTTACCAAGCACCCGTGTACTTTATTATATTAATGAATTAATGTGAGATTAATCTGTGTTTGGAGTCTGACGAAATGAAATAAAATAAAATGAACAGACTGATGATGATGATGATGATGATGAAGCAGCGCGCGGACCTTACCGAGCTCCGAATGTGTGTTTTGCTCTAAAGCAAGCCGGTGTAAGCACAGAGTCAGCAGCTCTCTGATGAACTCCTCTCCCATGATGCAGTGCGACCAGCAACATCTACTCACTTTCCTTTGTTTATATATGTATATTCCTGTAGGAACTGCTGTGTTCCTACTGTGGCCTCTAGGGGGCAGCCAGAGACTGAACTACATACTGTTTACTCATTCTTTCTTTCTCTCTCTCTCTCTCTCTCTCTCTCTCTCTCTCTCTCTCTCTCTCTCTGTGTGTGTGTGTGTGTGTGTGTGTGTGT
>JANDJT010000199.1:701565-713755 GCA_024331685.1 Stegophilus panzeri | reverse complement strand
GAGTATATTGCTGAGGGTCTTACAGGAAGTACGAGTATATTGCTGAGGGTCTTACAGGAAGTACGAGTATATTGCTGTGAGGGTCTTACAGGAAGTACGAGTATATTGCTGAGGGTCTTACAGGAAGTACGAGTATATTGCTGAGGGTCTTACAGGAAGTACGAGTATATTGCTGAGTGTCTTACAGGAAGTACGAGGAAGCAGGGCATGGCGATGTAGTGGATCGGTGTGTTTCGTGGTGTGACCAGTCCTAAATGCAGTCAAAAGAGTAGATAACATGACGCTGTGAAAGTAGCCAGTGAAGTTATAGTGCTGAGCCAGGATCAGACATCTTTAAAAAAAAGCACGTGGTGAAGAAAAGCCAGTACAATTCTCCACTGTCCTGGTCACCCCCTGCAGGGGCAGTTTGAGATTTTGCCCTCTGGTTGGCTGTTAAGGATGCCACATAGGACAAGCAAGAGGTTCAGAAACCCATTTATTCTATTGGCCATAAAAAACATTTACTCTCCATCAAAAATAATTCACGTGATGGCTCTGGGGCTCTTGTGTGATGCATATAGGTGTCACGTTTCGACTCCTGTATGTCTGATTTTTCTTCATAAGTATTTGCACATGTGTCTGTTGTGATTTTTTTATAACGTACTGTGAATATTTGCATCACAACAAATTGACTTACCATGTCTGAAGCTCTTGATCACATGCAGCACTGTATATGATGATGATTCTGAAAAGAAAACATTATGCCTGGATAAAGCTGAAGCTGAAGGGAGAGAAAATAGAGGACAAGACTAGCTATGATTATGAAGAAACTGCTGAGGGAGAATCAGCTGATGATGTGACCCACGATTCAAACGTGTAATTGGATCAATAGTTTTATAAAAGTGTTGATATGAACAGATTTAATGGTCCTGGTCAATTTTTGACCACAAATACCAAAGATGGAAGGCTGCTATTATGAATGCATTAAAGCACGGTATAAATGGGTTCCTACTGTAGTTCATGATAAATACGACATTCACAGAAACTGTTAACGGAGGCACAAATAAATGTAAAGGCTGAACAACGGTTTTAGCAAATGACAATTTTTATTACATTAAAACCATCATTTTGATTTTCTCATTATTAATCTCATACATTTGTGAAAATACATGTGAAGCCCAACATTACTATACCGTGTCTCTTAAGGGTGAGACCATTTGTTTCAACATGTTTTATGTGTCTGGTTCTTGATTATCATCAGGAAGTAACAGTGGATATTTATGATGGTGTAGTGTGTTGTTGTTATTATTATTATAATGGACAATCAGTATCAGACAGCATCAGACAGCATCTAAATGTCATTGTGCTGTGTTTTTTTTTTTTTTTTTTTAAATATTAGAAACCTGTGTTTTACTGTGATTACTTTGACCTGAATGTCCTGTGATACAGGGAAAACATTGGAGTGATGAGTGATGAACTCATAAATATATAAATAATTAAAAACAGTTAGCATAACAGCAGTAGATTCTGTGATTTGTTTTTCCGCACTGGTTTCCAGTCTGTTGCGTAGCTGCATTGTTTAAGACGTGGCTGTTATACCCGGAGGTTTGTGATGATTAAATGTGTTTTGTTTTATAATTGTGGTATATTTATATATAATAATAATAATAATAATAATTAAAAAAAAAACCTCAGTGAGTTGCATGATGTGAAAAGTAAGAAGTCTTTTTTTCATTTTTATCTATGTACTGCAGCTGTAATCATGAAGACGGTCCTGTACTCATCCCTGGACTCTTATTCACTACAATACAACCCCTTCCGAATCTATTGGAACACGAGGCCAGTTCATTAGTTTGTGCTGTACCAAAGACATTTGGGTTTGTCTATTCATCTTTTGATCTCAAACCAAAACGTCTTCCTTCTACAGCAAAAACAACTGAATCGGCCTTGCCGTTCCAATAGTTTTGGAGGGGAGTGTATGTCACATTGAAATGTATGTTTTAGCTGAAAATATAACCAAAAGATTATAGAATACCATTCAAGAACAATATTAAATACATAAATATGACTTTATTCATTAATTGGTAATATCGTCCCCTTTAAAGTGGACAAGAAGGTTTTTGTTTTATTTTTGAGAACTGATTTTTTAAATGTTTATAATTCTGAATGAACTTACAGTGAGCTGTAAACTTAGCAGATGATGGCTCAGTCAGCTTATCATTCAAACCGTGGACACACGTACGCCTTGATTCTTCATTTCACGTTATTTCACATTTTTTTCACACCCATATGAACACACACACACACACACACACACACTAAATTCTCTACACAAGTCATTTTAGAAAAGTATTATCTTTAATACAGTTTAAGTGAATAATCATAAACAGTTGAATATAAACACTGTGTTTAGTGTGTGTCTCCTAGAGAGACAAATATACGCTACTGCTCTGATACACACTCGCTCGGTTATACAGCGAGAAGACGCTCGTGTCCAGCACTGACCAAATCATGTCCCAGTGACTGAAGGGGAATTTTACAGGACGGCTCACACAGAGGAGTAGGAGCGCAGCTGGAGAGAGTCCTGATCAGGCACCCAAACCGCTCCAGCACTCCAGCTCATCCAGACATCCAGCACTCAGATCATTAACACACACACACACACACACACACACCCTCTGACTGTCCCAAGCACAGGTTTAGGAATTGAGCTTTGGCTGGAGCTTTCACTGGTGAAAAGAAGATCAGAGAGAGAAAGACAGACACCGAGACAGAGACAGAGAAAGTCCGTAGTGTTGGTCAGCAGGCAAAGTCCTCATTTTGATGACAAAGGTGGTGATGATGGTGGTGGTTTGGGAGGAAGGTTTTGGTGAAGGTTGCACCCTCTACATTTCTCTCCATATGCTCACTGACATCCTGCCAATCACACACAGAAGAAAGAGAGGCTAGAGACACTCACTCACTGAGACTTCTAGGTCAATATTACATCATTTTGCTTCGGAATGTTAACTGGAAGAACATGGAACTCCAGATCCAACCTCAAAGAGACCAAGACTCACAGATCCTCTCTCTACTGAGACTCGGAGACATGCTGACAGTGAGACTCATTAGGACTTGCTGATACTGATATTCAGTGAAACTTGATACTAGCGCTCACTGATATTATTATTATTATTATTATTATTATTATTATTATTATTATCTGACCTTTGTCTTTGTGTCCTGCAGGTTGACTGTAGCTACAGTGCTGGATTGTTGTTGTGGTCGTTTTTCTTCCTTCTGTGGCCTCAACACACGCTGTAACCTTAACTTAATCACCTGCAGTCCAAAGAGAGAAGAAGAAGACGAAGAAGACCAGAGGAGATGAAAAGAAGAAGAGGAAAATATAGGAGGAAGGAAAAGATGAAGAGAATAAGGAAAAGAGACAGCAGTGTGGATGAAGGTGAGAAGCAGCACTAATGATATTGTGTCTTACAGATAAGCTCACTCATTGACACGCTTCATTACACAACACTAGCAACTCAAATTTACCTCATAAAAGTAGTCGAGAATCTCAAGGACGGTGAGGATACTCGCTCCAATGAAGAGACCCATCTGTCCTCCGATATCACCTGAGAGTAAAACAGGAGTAAAGATGGAGGATGATTAGGACAGGGACCGAATGACATCGCGTCCATCAGGTGCGAGTGAGACTCGGGTCCTGAGGTCCACAGCACTGAAGTGTTCAGCTCTGCCTCATTTAACACACCTGATTCAGCTCATTAGCTCATCACTGTTGCCTTCATGAGCTGAGCTCAAGGTGTTACAGCAAGAAACACGCGGAACCGAACTCTTACCCTCCTGAGTTACAGCAAGCATCGAGACATTTTAACCTCCAAAACAAACAGCAGCAACATTCTACAGTGAATAAAAGTCAGACTGAACAACCAACTCTTTATTTAATAAATCCAGAAACTTAAGCTCATGAACTTTAAAAAAAAAAAAAAAAAAAAAACAGCCCAAGAACCTAAGCCAAATTAATTAAATAAAGGTTAGCACATAAACTTTCCCTCTGGGAACATTATCTTAGGAACTTAACACTAGGAGCATAAGCCATGGAATTTTATCTCAAGAACCTCACTCCAGGAATTTTAGACCATGAAATTAAACCAGGAACTTAGGATTATGAACTTGAGAAAGTTTGCACCCTAAAACTTACATAATTTAGGCCATGGACTTTAGAACATGACCTTTAGTCCATGAACATAAGCCCAAGAACTTTAGACTATCAACTTATGCCCAGGAAGTTTAGACCAGGAATTTTAGATAATGAGCTGAAGCCCAGGAACTTTAGAACATGAGCTTTCGCTCCTGACAAAGATGCCTTTTTACAAGTCATAACCTTGCAATTATGGTAAATCCAACACAATGTAAATGTACTATAAGCTGATTCCAGTCTAGAAGAAAGTGAATAGGAATACTCGAACTGAGTTCATCACCAGGTTTTGACCACAGTAGAAACCGGAGCTAGTGTTCATTACCTGACAACACATTTTATCACTAACACCTGACAGCAGATCCAATCCTCACCTAATAACCCAGCAACATCGTAGGCTTTCTTCTGCTCGATCGTCTCATAGTTCAGAGCTTCAAAGAAAATGTCCAGAATGAGGAAGTTTTCTCTGGAAATAAAGGAACATTATCATACATTGAAAATATAATCAATAAAATACACACATTCCATAAAACAAGAACTACAATAATAATAATAATAAAAAGGAGAAGACAAAGAAGATGAAGACTACCTAATGTAATCCTCTGATTTGTGGTATTTTCTGGACAGGTATCGTGCAGAGCCTTTACTGGGAATCTTCACCATGGAAAGCTCTTTACCGTAGCGCGTCAGATTACAGGGAGTCTCACATGCACACGAGAACTCACCTGAACTCTTCTGCAACAGTTCTGCAACACACACAGATGGGAAAGGGCATGATGAACAATGTCCTGCTAGAGTGAGACCATGAGCAGAAAGCCTCACTCAGTAAATGGAGCTAGAAATCCATTTGACAAAGTGCAGAATTGGATTTATGGACAGTTTGATGATGATCATAACTGCTCACATCTCTCATCATTGTCTCTTAATAAAGCACATTTATGAGCTTCATAAAACACAAAGAGCCAAGCACAGCTCCTCAGAAAAGCTGGAGACCAGAATTTGGCTCAGATGTGGCAGGGAATGTGTGTTGAACTATATACTGTAGTATGGATGTGTGAGTGTGAGGACACCATTAATGATCATACACTGCCCTCCCGGAGATGCATGTGTGATGGAGTTAGAGTCCCGATTATGTGTTATCATAATTTCAGTGCATCAATGCTTAGGCTGTTGCCATTTTCAGTGGTTGAAGAGATATGCCTTATGGCTTTGTAGTTGTTGTTTTTTTTTAGTACCCACCAGCAAGACTTAAAAAGAGTCAGTATGATGAGATGGAAGCAAGTCTACCTGTACGAGTTCACCAGAGAAAGGACATCAGTCAGTTACTCGTACAAATCAAGAATCCCTGAGCATTTCACTGAAAACTCAACTCTGTTATCCTCTGCTTCTTCCAGCCATGTAACTTTATCTCAGGGACTTTATCCCAGGAACATTTGCAGCAACTTTGAGAAGAAAAAGGATATTTCATTTACACAACTGGGCAGTTGAGGGTGAAGGGCTTTGCTCAAGGGCCCTGGTAGTGGCAGCTTGGTAAATGCTGGGCTTTGAACTCAAAACCTTCCAATCAGTAGTCCAATGTCTTACCCACTAGCTACCACTGCTGTTTTCTGGACTGCTAGATCCCAACCATGGTCTAAGAAGGTATCTTGGATGGTGGAATGGCTTGGATGATGGAACAGTAGGTCCAACCATCTACTCAAACAGCTTTTCCTACCAGAGTCTGGCAGTGGAAACCCCGCAGTGCCTGTACTTAATTCCCAATGATGCTACAATCTCAAATCAATTGGACATGAGAAACGTTTTCGAACAATATTTTAAGTATGGATGCAAGGGGGCCTTCACCACTACCCCATTTTCTTGCTATTTCACCCCATCCCTTTCCTGCAATTCTTCATCAACATCAAGATTATCTCCTCATTAATATCATCTGCAAGAATGTCATCTACCAAGAACCTTTGGGCATCTGATGACCAACTGACAATCTGTGAAGCAGATTCGCTAACGTGCTCTCTTGCACGTGGTCAAATTTGGTTATCTTTTATATCATTGAGCTGTATAATTCTACTTAAGTCATCTTGTAGTTCTTGCCATTGCACTGCAGTTTTCAGACTTGGTTAGGGTTGGTAGGGTTCTACTAATCCTTAAACAGAACAATAATCATGTTCCTCTTGCAGCAAAGCTAGCTGTGTGCTTGGAGTACACTTGCCTCATCAGCTATTCAAGCTATTCGTTTGCCATGTTGAATAAACGCAAGAATAAATCTCTATTTTTCTTTATTCAACGGTGCATGAGGGGTATTGGCAGAATGAAAAATATGTGCTTACCCAGTGCTTTGTCCACACACTTGAGTTTGTCAGGGGGGCAGATTTCTGCATTTCCTAAGAAGGAAAACACTAAATGAATGCAATCAAGCAGAAACGGCGAAAAGCAAAATGAAACAAAAACAGTAATAATAAAGATGAAGTGTAAGTATCCTGACAGAGTGAGAAACAAGAAAAGATCCACTTCTGGACATACCTTGTCAAAGCATTCTTACGTGTATCTTGGTTTTTTTTTTTGTCCCCTAACAGGTGTATTTATATTCCGTTCTGATTCTTGGCTCATTGCTTGTGTGTTTTATGTTCTCTTTCTCAGTGACACAAGGGCTGACGCTCGTGCCAGAGTCAGTGCTGTTTCAAGTATGTTCAGATAGAACGCTACTCTGACATACAATTATGAGTTTGATTGGATAGCTGTCTAACCCCAGAGAACGTGACTAAGTGTCTGATCAACATTTCACTGCATGCTAGATAACGTTGCTCCATTTAATAGAAAAAAGAACGTTAGAATGTAAATGCAATCAAACTAAATGGGTAGTATTCCAAACGGCACAAGACAACAAAAACAGCCCACTGTGACCCTGACCAGCATCGAGTCATTCCTGAAGATGAAATACTGAATGAAATATTAAAGGAAAGTGTAATTAAAAAGAACACGAACCATGCTTGCTGGTAGCTCAGTACAACTAACAAATAAATCACAGAATCTTTCATTTTGAAACATAAATATATCACCTACACACCAATCAAGCTTCATCAAAGTCTGGAGAATGTCCAAGTAAATATAGGTGTCAGTAGCTAAACACCCTGGGAATATTAGTTAAGGAGCTAGTTTAATGGACTCAGGGTCAGAGGGACTCGAGTCTCAGAGGGAAGGTGGACTGAGAGATAAGATTCATGGCCAGACACTGTCTGCAGATGGTGAATATGAATGTGTGTGTGATGACTGTGCAATTACTTCCTCTAGTGTCTGGCTCTCATTAGTCATTATTCTTTTCCTTTTTTTTTTTTTTTTCTTCTCGCAGTTACCCGCTGATTCAGATATCCCCCCATTCCGAAGCCATCCAAACCCCCTGGTGCTCATATTTAAAAAGTCTTTAAAAAATCAATTGATTTCTTCTCCTTGCCAGGTCCTCGCTAACGGCCAGAACTCAACAGTGCAGTGATTAATTAGAGTAGAACCTAATTGTGGCATGTGCTGTGCATGGCTCTCTGAGCTAATGTTTGGCCAAGAGCTTCTTTTTCTCTTGCCATTACGGCTAAGATTGATTTGGAGACAAAACAAAACGACCCCAGACTTCATTAGACCCGTGGTGGCTCTGTGGTTTGGGCACGCTGCTCAATCATAACACATGGACTGAAAGTTTATTAGCAGGACACTTGGATTGAGACCAAGACTTTTGTGGCACTTTCATCTGAAAGCAGGCAGCCATATTAGTTTTCACTCTGAATAAGCATTCAAACCAATTCAAGTGCACCTAATCTAGCCATGAAAGGGTGTAAAAGATGAATGGTTACTCATATAATAATCCTCTCATTTGCTTGAACTAATGATTATTCTCATCTTTGTTCGTTGCTACCACCTGAGTCTCACTGGGCAATTGTACGGCGTTTCTAAGCTGTTCCCGATTTCATACAGGTCATGAATCTAATGCTTTCTGGTCCATCTGCGTCACATTAAGCTTATTGCAGGGGTCATCACCTGGCAGACGACGATCCTGGCAAACTATTTTAGTCGACTGGAGAAAGACTGAAGACTTACCTCTTTCTGTTTCAGTCCTCTGTTTAAATCACATGGATTTATGTAAATTATGTATCTGAAGGCAGATCATCAGACCAGAGTCTGGCTACAGGGCGAGTGACGTTAGCTCAGAATAGGAAGAGTTTTCAAAGACTTTCATAGATTTTTCATTTTATTTAGCCTCTCTGGTTGGATCAGCGAACTGGCGACATGTTCAACAATGAAAACAGAATGTGTAAACAAGATTGAACAGCGAAGTGCGTTTATTCTCTCTGCTCCAAATTTAAAGACTTTATGCCACGATGAAGCTAAATATAACCACTTTTATAGCCATAAACTAATCGCCAATGGCTAAGCATTAAAAGCAAATTGTTGTTGACATTCACTCGTGCTAGTAAGCAAGGCATTTTCTGTAACTGCACCTTCCGAAATTTTAGTTGAATGCACCTGATCTATGGTTTCAGGCAAAATAATTTGGAGAAAACACATTTGTTACCTACGGGTAGATATTAGAAGTCAAAGAAATTGAGCCAGGTTGTTTAGGAAAGCGATGTGAGGTCAACAACCTTATTTATGTGATAAAAGGGTAAGAACAAGAGAATTTAAACATATAGTAAGTGTGCTGTGGGCCAAAAGTAATCTAAATATACAGGTGTGAATTATGTGAAGTATAGCTGCACAAGCGGCTCACGCCAGATACTGAAAGCAAAGGTTCACATACTTTTGCCACTCACAGATATGTAATATTGGATCGTTTCCCTCAATAAATAAATGAATGACCAAGTATAATATTTTTGTCTCATTTGTTTAATTATGTTCTCTTTGTCTACCTTAGGACTCGTATGAAAATCTGATGATGTTTTAGATCAGATTTCTGCAGAAATATAGAAAATTCTAAAGGGTTCACAAGCAGCCACCTTAGGAGCAAAAAAAGACCCAAAGCCAATAATCTAAATGAAACCTGTGTAGATTTTGGGTTGAAATTGGACCAACTGTAAGTTTTAATGTCTACCATGTTTGAGATCTCAGTAAAGTGTTGATGTTCTAGCAGCCAGATGGAAGTTAATGTTAATTTCTCACACTGCTTCCCTCAGCTTTAGCTCAACACTTGACGTGCACACCACACACCTAATGGCTTTGGGGTGGTCAAGACCAGATCCTTGTGGGGCGAAAAACTTTCGTATGTGTGCCTGAGATGACACGCCCACCTGCCTTTGAGTTGAACATTTCTTAACCTGGCCGTTAGTTTCCTGCTTTGCTAAAAACTTCATTTGACACAGGAGTAGAAAATTAGCATTATTATAACGTTATAATCTTTCTCCGAATGTAATTCAATCACCATCAGTTATGTTACACAGCTATCTACCAACTTAGGAGTCTGACTCAACTAATATTGTTAGATAGAACATGTCATTTTTCTCATAAGGTAATGCGGGTGTCATTTAATCTGTAAAACAGTGAAATGTATTTAACAACGTACACTGTAATGGACATATAAAACTGAAGAAATAGAAAATAAGGTAGTGGGCTGTGCTTAAAAACATTAAAAGTTACATTGCCAAACATGTGCCCCAATTCAACTTGATATGACATAAATATTTACTAAATAATATAAGGAATATAAATAGGTCCGTTACCAGGCATGTGCACCATGCGGCACTGGCACTCCTGCAGAACGAGCTGAGTCTCACAGTGTAAATGACAAGCACTGATACTGTACGAGTCATAACCCGGGATAGAGGGATCAGCGGAAGAGCGACAGTTTCCCCACGGCTGGGGCAGATATGTCAACTACAGAGAGAGAGAGAGAGAGAAATACCATCATAAATACACTCTTAGCAGAAGCACTCTTTAAAGCTATGGCTCTCTCCCAGGGGTCCACAATTTTTTCCCCTGCTAGAGTGGTGGAAATCACAACCCACCATTATTGAAATTATTATATTTATAATTGAGTTTTATAGTTATTAGGCTCACTTGAATTGAACTAATTTAATGCAAAGCTCAGTAAGTAAAAAAATAAAAAATAATAAAAAAAAAGGATATCAGCATATATAATTGCTAATGAAATAAAACTATTTTAATTGGGGGAAAAAAAGTTTTGTGGATGGAAAGTTCAGGAATTGAACTTTCCAAAGGAAAACTTTGGAACTTAGAACATTGGGAAGCCCTGCTTTCTGGACATATTCAGAGTTTCCCCCATAAAGCCAATTTCCCAGAACTTCTGACCATCTGCCCAAAATTTTTAACTCAAAACCTCATCCATTTATCATGATATAAATCAGGGCTTCCTGAGAGAGCCAGTTAATATTGGAGAGTTCAAAACACCTGTAGAAATGTCGATTGGCTCATCTGCTGTTTTTAATTATGAAAACATTTTCATATATTATGATTAATGTATGTGTGTGGTGGGTGGTTTGTACCCTTTGCTCCTGACAAGACACGAAGGTCTGGAAACCTGGTGAGACTCCAAACCCGAGCTGGTGGATGTAAGGCGGCTCATCCTGACTGTGGATCTGCACACGGATCCCTGCTTCTAAAGACGTCTCATCTAAAGAGAGATGGAGTACAATATACAGAAAGAATATCAGAGAGAAGCTATGTGGATTTCAGTTTCAATATATTTATATATATATATGAAGCTGAGGTGACAAAAGTAATATTACAAATGTTCAAAAGTCTTAGCCAAGTACCAAAAACTGTTATTAATAAGATGTCAGATCATATCTCTCAAATACTCCAGTACAGTGTGTCTTATTGGATAAAAGTTCTAGTCGTGCTAACATATAACACTCCATGGCCTCGAAAAAAGAACCCTGCTCCACCATCAGCCTCCAAAAGCCCTGCTCCACCATCAACCTCCAAAAGCCCTGCTCCACCATCAGCCTCCAAAACCCCTGCTCCACCATCAGCCTCCAAAACCCCTGCTCCACCATCGGCCTCCAAAACCCCTGCTCCGCCATCAGCCTCTAAAACCCCTGCTCCGCCATCAGCCTCTAAAACCCCTGCTCCATCATCAGCCTCCAAAACCCCTGCTCCATCATCAGCCTCCAAAACCCCTGCTCCATCATCAGCCTCCAAAACCCCTGCTCCACCATCAGCCTCCAAAACCCCTGCTCCACCAACAGCCTCCAAAACCCCTGCTCCGCCGTCGGCCTCCAAAACCCCTGCTCCACCAACAGCCTCCAAAACCCCTGCTCCATCATCAGCCTCCAAAACCCCTGCTCCACCATCAAATTATAAAATAAGGTTTGCTATTCTTTTTATTTTGGAACAGTATCCGTGTTCACGCAGTTATTTGGTCAGACTGTTTAAGCATTTAAATTCTCTCACTCGTTTCTCTCCAGATGGGCAGATATTCATCCTGCTGGATGTCCAGCATGATCTCCAGGCCATTTCCCATGCCTCCCTGCTTTGTCTTTTTGGATGTTGTTTTGTTTCCATTGAACGTATAGCATTTCCCATATCTCGTGTAGACCTGCAAGAGGAAAACACATGTTAAAACTGAACTGCAGAAAATCATCATAAAAAGAAGTACACCATTACAACAGACCAGCATAGAAAAATGATGAGAAATGCAACAAAAATAACTGTTTAAAAAAAGAAGAAAGGAAAAGATTGTCTTAAATGACAGATCTCTGATGTACATACGAAATGATCAACTGATAATAACCAGGAATTCATGCCTGAATTTATAAAGATTTACCATTTCCATACCACACAGTTTTACAGAATAATACAGCGACTCCTCTTGCAGCTTCGAGATCCAGAAATAATAAGTGCTTAAAGATGAAGGAACGCAGCAGTAAGTTTCTCCTTACTTCACTTCTCTGAGATCATTTTATCAGTCATTACAGAAAAATAACACTCTTAAAGGGTCAAATTCCTGCTGCTTCTCCAAACTCCAGAGCAAACACCACGACTAATCTGAGCCAGTGCCTCCTGGAACCTGACGCTACT
>JANDJT010000199.1:638189-656315 GCA_024331685.1 Stegophilus panzeri | reverse complement strand
CTGACTCTCAGAAGGTTCAGGACCTGGATCTGACACTCAGAAGGTTCATGGCTTGGGTCTGACTCTCAGAAGGTTCAGGACCTGGATCTGACACTCAGAAGGTTCATGGCTTGGGTCTGACTCTCAGAAGGTTCAAGACCTGGATCTGACACTCAGGAAGGCTAACAGACTGAATCTGACACTCAGGAAGGTGAAGGAGGTGTAAGAACACCTCATTGGACTGGGATGCCCCTCCTGGTTGGCAGGGGGCACCTCTCTCCAGACTCATGCTGAACTCTGCTACTCATTAGGCCTGATTTGTTACACCTGAGTTTCCCCCTATTTAAACAGCCTTGGACTAAGCCTCGTTGTTCAGCCTTGAGCCAATGTTACCTGCGGCCTGCTGCAAGCGTAGTCTGTGTAGATCATGATTTTGGGCCCTTGAGTCTGTTTGCTTTTCTTTTTATTTCCTTAATAGTTGTACTTTTAGTCAGTAAAGAGTCTATTATGGATCATCTCTGCCTCCTTGCCTCTGCTCTTGGGTTCATTAGTTGGGGAATGGCTTTGTCAGTAAACTAAGTGGCTTTGTCCACGACAGACCCGGGTTTGATTCCCACCTATGACAGCCTTGTTAAGTCCAGACAATGTGAAAGCTGTCATGTAGTCCAGGAAGTGCACCTCTGGATTGAATCCAAAACTACTTGCAGGAGGTGCTCTGACTTCTGTTGGAACTTTAGTGTTTTAGCCGATGATGACATCATTAGTTTCCTAAATGAGTGACAGGGGAAGGTGGTGTACAGAAGAGGTCCACTGCTGCACATAATGACACCAAAATACATTTTTTAAAAGTCATGTTGTGCTCTCCATGTGCGTTTGTGGTGACGTATGATGAACGCAAATGCACCAGGGTTCGATAGAATCAATTGAGTCTGAAACCAGACCAACACTGCGGGGGGGGGCAGAAACAATCACACTCAGATTAGGACCACAGCAAACATGCCCAGTGTGAAAGCCCCCTTAGTGAGGGTCTGAGGACACAGTTTGAAATTGGGAAATGTTCAGAGACTAGCTGTGACACTCTAGAAAGCTCAGTAGCTGGATCTGATGCTAGGGGTTCAGTTGTCAGGCTCATGGAACATTCAGGCACTGGATCAGGTGTTAAATAAGTCTCAGGGGCTGGGTGTGGTGATGGTAAAGTATTGCTGGTGCCAATATGACAGTGCCTTAAAGATGTTCTTTCATGGAGACAACATGCAGATGAACAGAAGATCCAGAATTAACATTTTATTATACTTTTATCAGCACTGAAGGTTATTTTTTCATATACTCAGGAAATAAACCAGAAATAACACACATTCCAGACAAACAGAGGACTAAAAGGTTTTCATCCAAACACACTTTTAGTATTTGATGGTGATGGTGTACAGTTTTTAGGCTGATAAAAAAATCAAAAGGTCTGTTTGTTTCTTTTTCTCCCTTGAGTGCCTACATATAAAAATAAAGAAAGGAAAGGGTGGAAAAAAAACCTTTACCTTCAAAAGCAATTGGCAGAGAAGCTAAAGGTCAGAGTCCGATTCCTTTACAAATGAAAATTGTAATCAATATCTATTCATCTGCCCACTTTCTACAAGTTATAAAATAATACAGTCCCTGTAAATAATAAAATAATACTACTACCATGTTTACCACTTTCTACGAATAAAAAAATGTATTATTATTATTATTATTATTATTATTATTATTATTATTATACTATTACTACTACTAATAATAATAATAACAGACATAATGATTAACAACAGGAAATCTCTGGGTTTATAAGCAGTGTATGTTTGATGTCTTAATGTACAGTGTGAGGGGGAAAAGCTCCTTTAAAGCACAGATGTGGTGGTGGTGTGTCGTAGCTCACATGTTTAATAACGCCAAAACAGATGCATGAGGAAGAACTGACCCTCATCATCCTCACATGCAAACAAATCCTCCTCCTAGCACTTACTTAATTCATAGCTCTTACAAATTGGTGTAGAGGAATACAACTTTAGAGGCAGTTGATGATTAAATATTTAAAATGGCCCAGTGGACTGAGAGCAAATTTAGTGTATAGTAGGTGTATAATGCACTGTATCACTTTTAAAACTGATGACTTCCTGCTTTCTGCCTCCACACACAAATAAACTATGCATAGTCTGCTCGGATGAAGTACATCTCACTAATGATACAGTATAATAAGAACCTCATGACTTTTCATAGCACAAAATACAACACACTTGTAATAAATGAAGTGCAGCATTATTAATGTACGTTGGCTATGTGTGTGTGTGTGTGTGTGAGGAAGTATGGGTGCTGTCCCGGCCGGTGACCTCGGAGTCCTCTGTCACATGATAACTAACTAACTAAATAAATGTTCTTTAATAAATAATAATAACCACTGTGGTATAAGAGAAATAAAACACTTGGGGATGTGGTGTTATAGGAAAATAATCAAATTCAGGGTGGTAACAGTAACTCCACCTCATCACACTACCCTTGTCATTGATTATTTTACTGTACCAGCACAACACAGAGTCTTTTAATCCTTTCTTTGTAAATAAAAGTAGGTAAATAAAGCAATAAAACAAATACAGGGGGAAAATGTACAATAATCTTATAATTTTCTTCATATTAAAGGATAAAAGAGTTCAAAAGCAGGTTAAGGTGAAGTGAAAAGCAGTCACTTCCTGTTTCTCTCTCTCACACACACACACACACACACGGGGAACGTGCTGAGTTAGCATTTCTGTGGTTAGCGCTGATGAAAGAGGAGCATTCGTGAGGAAACAGTGTCCTGTCACTACGGATTAGGAGAAGAATAAATCATGAAATGCTGCTGTATCATCTCTGCTTTAATCAATCGCACCTGATCAATAATTCTGTCAATATCCTGTCTGATATGAAGGAGACGCAGGAAGACACCTGCTAGCCTTATTAGCATCAGGTAGCGAGTGGCTAACGGCAAAGCTAAAGACACTTTCATGGATTAATATTACATTAGGGACACACTGAATGGATGAGGAGGAGGATGGGGAGAGCTCCAGATGTCACCAAAACATAATTTTAAGCATGTTTGAAGAGTGATCTCCTTCTTGTTCCCTTCCTCCCCTGGTTCAGCAAGTGGCCGCTGTGATGAAGGTGTTATGAACATTTGGGCATGGAGAGAAAGTTGATGAGATGTTAAAAAGTACTGAAACAGAGGGCAAGTTATTATAGCCTGCCTTCACACAATAGAACTTTTTCAGACAATTATGGAAAAAATGTGTTAAAATCCAAAAAAAAAAAGAAGAAAAAAAGAAGGTCTTAGCAGTACAACGCTCCCAGTCAGACACGAAATAATGAACAGCATCCCAAAGGTGCGCAGGTTCAAAAAAATCGCCCATGCACAAGAGAGAGAATAAAGGTTTGACTATTTTAAATGAAAAAGACTGAAGTCAGCTAATGTGCTTTACCTTTCATCAGTTAGAAGAAAAAAAAAATCAGAAAGGGCTTCATTATGACGAGGAGAGGAGAAAATAACAGGCGTTTTGTTAAAAATGGTATTTCTGAACCTGCATTAACGCCGGGCTTTCTGATGGCCGCCAGCGTTAATTAGATGAGCAGCATGCAGAATGCTGAGTGACCTTCAGCGCTGCGGTTCCTTCACCCCCAGACTGGGACATTTAGTCATTGCTGTGACCAAATTATCATTCTGCTTCTACCTGCTGTGTCAGAAAATGGAGCTTAATTGGAACATGAGTGGATAAAAGAGGAAAAGAGAGAAACAGCAGAGTCAATCATGCCCAGGTTATCAGCTCCTCACTCTCTCTTTCAGCAGGAAGTCCAGCCAGCTCTGAGAGGAAGAAGATGAGTTCAGAGGAAAGTCACACACCAGGTGAAATGCTGATGAAGACCTCGCACATCAAGTTGACCCAAGAGTGCAAACGCAGCTAGTGAGTGGGGATTTACTTCGTCCCCTTGCTGTTCTTTTATCAAGACAAATGTTTCGCTCAGAAAACACAATGCATCAGAGTGTAGAAAATATGCTTGATATAGTCCAGTTTGGGGAGTGACGGAGTACACATAACGCCGTTAAGTAATCAGGATGGTGACCGTAATCCGTTACAGTTACACCAGAAATCAAAGTCATCAGATTACAGGTACATTTTGTGAAAAAAAAAAAAAAAAAAAAAAAAAAAAAAAAAAATGTCAGGATTACGATATTTTTTTTTCATTTGAAACCAAAGAAATTAAACGTTTTGACAGAACACAGTATACTGCTTGATTATAGTTCTGGTTCTCTCTCACCAGTCATGACTCACGTCAGCGACCTCCTGCTGCATGTTAACTTGGTATAAATGAACACAAATTGTTCTCATGACATGCGTTTGTCAGGGTGACCATACGTCCTCCTTTTCCCAGACATGTCATCGTTTTCAGACCTTAAAAAAGCACCTAATTTTGAGAAAATGTCCGGGATTTGGATTTAGTTTCATTATGATGTGCTTATGGTCTGATACTGCATCGTGTGTGTGCGTTTTTGCATTGCTTTAACCCCTCTCAGTAATTTATAGGAACACACACACTCTCTCTACACACACTTTCTCTTCTGATCTGTTCCATCGTTTGTTCTTTTGTTCCCGTTGTCTTGTTTAAAGGCAGATGCTCCATGTTGTGAAAATAAAGAGAGTTAACTGTTGGGAAAATGTTGTTTTTTTGGTGTGTGTGTATGTGTGTGTGTGTGAGAGAGAGAGAGAGAGGGAGTTTGTGTTGAAAATGGCAGGTTTTGTGTTATTGTACCCATCACAGAACTGGGATACGCTGCTTCATCTTGAACCCAGGTTTTATATCATATAAACAGAACAGAACAAACTTTCAAGGACAGGTATGATTTATAGTTCTGCATATAATCTGAGATTCAGGATTTTCCCTACTTTTTAATCAGGTCCCAAGTAACTAGTAACTTGCCGCATGTTGGAATGAACTTCTAACCTCAATCTGGACAGGAGAACCTGTCACTGTCTTCAAAAAACAGCTGAAGACCTACATCTTCTGTGAACACTAACTAACTTCTTGTTCCTAATTTGTATCTCATGAGAGTCTTAACCAGCAGGTTACACTAATGTAATGTACTCTAATGGAGGGTTGAATGATGTGCTATCTATGTTTTTGAGGTACATGCCTTCATACATTTAAAGGGGTGAAAGTACAATGTGTTAAAATCCAGACTGTCCCCTGAAGGCTGAAAGACAGGACCTGGTACTGCTGTAATTCAGTGGAATGCTAAATACCATGCTAATGAGTGCTAATGTATCAGATGTGCTGAATGAGTGTTAATGTATTGTGCCTGACCCAGTCACTCAATAAGGGCAGGAGGTACATTCTGAAGGATGGGCAGGGATGAGTGAGCATTTCACTGTGCAGATGTGAGGGGTAGAGTAATGTGATGTCTGATGTCTACCCATCACAGGTAACTTTGTAGGTAAGTAATGTTTTACACTATTGATCAAGGGCATCTCGTTCTCTCTAAGCCAACCGAGAGGGAAGGAAAAGTTTGTTTTAGTAGTTTGTTTAGATCTGATTCTTATATTATGTGTCACGGCAAATAAATTATCATGTTTGTACTTTTTTTTTAATTATTTATTTATTTTTTAAAATCTTTTTTATTTATTTATTTATTTAAAAACAGTTTAATCATTCATCTTGATTGGCTATCCCCATAACTGACAGACTCACCTGCTCATTAATGTTGAAGTGACCTTGTCAAGTATGGAGGATCTTATCAGCCATGCTGGGTAATGACCACAACTTGCTAGTCTGACTTGTTAGTTGTTAGGGTAAGTCAAACACCTACAGAAGAATTTGCAGAAGAAAACACAGTAGGAGCTTGGGGCATTTCAAACATGCAAATAACAACTGGGCTAATGCCAAACCTAGCCTAAAATCCAAAAATAACACTTTGGCACCACTTAGTTTTTTCAGAAGCAAACCCAGTGGAGCCCTGGAATGTCTCGAAGACCTGTGGAAAAATCCTATCAAACAAAACCCACTGCAGGCCAGGGGGACTTAGACTTATACTCTCATAGAATCTGTAAAAGTACTCTTGGGCATTTCAAACAGCTGCAGAAAAATTAGGTCAAATAAAACCCCACCAGAAGCCAGAGGCACTGTGTATGAATTTAACTTATTATTATCAAAACATTTTTATAACAATTCATGTGGAATTTTTACTTGGCACAGTGATTCACAGATGTGGTGCCACCATCTTTACATAAAAGTTGGCTTAATAGACGTATCCATCCGTCCATTTTCTGTACTGCTTATCCTACCCAGGGTTGAGGGGAGTCTGGAGTCTATCCCAGGGGACTTGGTGCACAAGGTGTGGGACACACTGGACAGCCTGCACAATCGCGCACACACACTCACACCTGTGGACAATTTTAGAGATGCCAATTAGCCTACAGCTCAGAATCTTTGGACTGGGGGAACCGGAAACAGTTCCACCAAAGAGAACCCACCAGAGACCACACGGTATAGAACATTCAGACCAAAGAAAGTCTACTGGAGAGCAGGGGCACGGTCAACACATGTAGAACCTGTAAGTAAATGAAGTAGAAGCCTGGGGACAAAGTAGTCCCTTAATTAATACCACCAGGAATATCTAACTGGTTCATGTTTTCTGACTCCAAATGCTGCTTGGCTGGGGGCAAGAACCAGTGAGTGCACAGGCCTGGGGGTAGCAAAATTAATATTTCAACAGAAAATAATGATCTAAAAAAAAAACAACCACCATTGAATGGGATGATGCTAACGAACCTTTATCTGAGCAGCTACACACACAATAAAGACCCCTCTCATATGGCATGTAATTGTTTTCTGTGGCCATATCAGCAAAGATGACGACCAGTCTTTATTGTCATCTATACATATACATGTGTGTACAGTGCAATGAAATTATTTTCATCGCATTTCCTAGTTTGTTAGGAAGCGGGGTCAGAATACAGGGTCAGCCATGAAACTGTGCCTCTGGAGCAGAGAGGATAAAGGGCATTACTCAAGGGCCTAACAATGGCAGCTTGGCAGTGCTAGGATTTGAACTCATAGCCTTAAGGGCAGTAGACCAGAACCACTGAGCCACCACTCCCCACTGAAGACTATTATGTTGGAGAGTCAAATACTATATGTTCTCAAAACCAGAAGTAAAACTTGTAAAATCCTTCACAGTTGGTGTTATTGAATGTCATGCCCTGGTTAATTAATATATTAGACTACATACATGTCATTATTTCAAAGATTTACTAATGTCTTGTAGCATCACCAGCTCCAGCATCAGCACTGGCTTGATGGAGAATGAGGGGGGTAAGTGTAGATGTCTGAGGAATGATACCTAGACGTCAGAGATTTACACAAGTCTGCCAATGCCTGGGACTCAAATACTGTGCCCTGATCTGTTAGTATACCCTTGCATTAAAAAAAATAAAAATAATATATATATATATATATATATATATATAATGTGTATGTATGTATGTATGTATGTCAAATAGCAGGATGAGCACAAAGGCAACACTTTTAGAAAGTAGTACTGTAAAAATATAAACTCATTCATCCATTACACATATCTACCCCAGTCCATATGATTAAACAGTACATTTCAATATGGGGGCTTACAGGTGGTGCAACAGAAATTCCTGCCATGTTCCAGGTTATATTGTAAAATAGACAGTACTAACACAATATATAGTGCATTTTCTTCTTCTTCTTCTTCTTCTTCTACATGTATAATCTATTGCATACATTGGTTTCTGAAGCTGAATGAATGAATGAACGAGATTCATCAGTTCACCCCACGGTACATTGCTGAGCATTTCCACAGTAAAGTCCATGCTGTTGGAAGAAAAAGTATTGAGGTGTAGCAGAATGCTGGAGGCAGTAATTATTAGCAGTAATGACAATTTTACAATGAAGAGCCTCTACAGTGTATTCGTGAGTTGGAAAAAATAATAGTGTGAACGAGGGCAAAGAGAGTGCACTGCAGTAGTGCTGCCTCGTACTGCGATGGGGCAGTGCGTGGTTTTCCACTAAACTGACCACACCCTGATTTCACTGAATGATCAGTGTTTCTATGTCAATGAGTTAGACTTTATCAACCAGTCATCTTCGGTCACTTATAGTGCTTACAGGACAGAATAATAGTTACATTACAATATATGATCATATTTAATAATATTAGCTAAGATGACTAGCTAAACTGAGCACTGTGCTATTGTGTACTTAAACATGCTGGATTGCAAGGGCATAAATTATGGAAAGAAAGTGAATTAGCTGACTGGTTGACCGACTGGTTTTTTTTGGTTTATCACACTCGAGACATATTTGGTTAAACTCCTGCAAAAAAAATTTTTTTTTTTAAATTCTGAAAATGAATGTGGAATGATCTCATTGTTAGGCTAACAAACGTGATTCTAGTAAAATATCCTGTGCTTAGTGTCCAAAAGATTTTTTAGAAATAAAATGCATCATTGTGCAAGAACTTTAAATATTTCAGGTTGGCTGCACATTTCCTGGTGTGTAATTGCTCCTGAAGGAGATTACAGCCACCGAACCCAGATATCCATCACACACACCTGCTGTGTCACCTGTCACCTAACCTATTTACTGTTTCCTTTTATAATCCTGCCCTCTGTGTGACTCTCGAACATGGTGGTGATGGTTCAGTTCATGGAGATGAAGATAAAACACTGAGCAGATCTGACTGAGGAAACAGGAGACTGAGGAACTAATTACTTTATTAAACAGTTACAGAAAGGGAGTGCAGTGATTATGGAGCCCGGATCAATCACTGATCAATGAGGAAGCCCCATGGCACACACACACACACACACACACACACACACACACATTGAAAAGTCAGTAGTTACCCGGATAAAATTTCCAGATGTGTGTCCGTTAAGTAATGCTGCTGGAGAATGTCTGTAGTAATGCTGATCGAGTCACACAGGATAAGTGACCTTAGAAAGCGTGGATGCACAATTTTGCTTGATCATTAGTAAGTTAAATGACCATAATTATGTGCTTGAACACAATAACTTATCTAAAAGCTCTCTAAAACAAGTCCTTTTTATCTATTTTATTGTTCAATTGTTTTAAACTCAGACTTGGTTTTCAGTCAGAAATAAAGTGCATATCTTTAGATTAAAATGACCTTCATTGTCATTTCTCTGCATTTGTGTACATAAAAATGAAATCCATTTTCTCCCACAGTGCAAACCCTAACTCTGAATCATGCCATCTGCAGAAGTTCTCTGATGACTCTGCAGTGGTGGGGTGCATCAGAGATGGGCAGGAGGCGGAGTACAGGGAACTGGTGGATAACCTTCCACTCCTAAATATAAACAAGACCATGGAGATGGTGCTGGATTTTAGAAGGACGAGAACTGTGACCGAGCCCATAAAAATCATGGGTGAGGAGGTTGGAATTGTCAAACACTATAAATACTTGGGTGTCCACTTGAACAACAGACTGGACTGGATGACCAACATCGATGCTGTGTATGAGAAGGGGATGAGCAGACTCTATTTTCTGAGGAAGCTCAGATCTTTCAATGTATGCACCAAGATGCTGGAGATCTTCTACTAGTTCGTGGTCATGAGCGCCATCTACTATGCTGTGGTCTGCTGGGGGAGCAGCATCAGTGTCAGAGATGTGAGCAGGATCAATAAACTCATTCACAAGGCTGAAACTATCTTTGGACAAAACCTGGAGACGTTTGAGTCAGTGAGGAGTAGGAGGTCACTGAACAAACTGCTCTCCATCATGGACTATCCATCTCACCTCCTTAAGGACACATTACAAAGACAGAAGAGCTCATTTTCCAAAAGACTCATTCAGCTTCACTGCCATAAAGAATGTTTTAAGGAAATCATTCTTACCTTTCACCATAACACTTTACAACAGCTCTGTGACCGTGAACGCACTACTGCACAACACTCTGTACTTACTGTTTATATCATACATATGTCTATATTATTCACTGTCATTTTTGCACACTTGTTTTATTTATTTTTTCTTTTATTTATTACTGTTACTCTTTCTGATGTTGTACATATCTTTAATTAATATTCAGTGTGTTTTTGTAGATCTGCAGTTCGGCTTTTAATGTTAGTGTTATTCTTTATGCTGCTGTAGCACAGCAATTTCCTTCATGGGATCAATAAAGTCTGTCTATCTATCTATCTATCTATCTATCTATCTATCTATCTATCTAAACAGTGCAGAGGAGATGAAGAATAATGTCTAGAACAGAGAAAGTCTATAAAAAGCTGCATGTAGTTTAAAAACGTAAGGAATATATACAATATAAATATCAAGTTATATTATACCCAAATAAATATCAGAAAAATAGCAGCAGGGCAAAAGTTTTAAAAGCGCATGGTGCAGTATTTCAGATTGTCCTACTGGTATTCCAGTGTCAGAGTGACCAGTATCAGGCAGTGGTGGAGGGAGGAGGTTTAGGTGTAGGTAAGGTGGTGGGCGTGCTTGTAGGGGGAACAGTGTGTTCATGATCTTCACAGCCTGAGGGAAGAAGCTATTTAAATCCTGGTGCTCCTGGTGTGGATGTTCCTGATGGAAACAGACTGTGGGAGGGCTTTGAGGAGTTTTTAATGATGCTGAAGGCTCTGTGGGTGCAGTGCAGTCACCAGCAAAAAGTGGAGGAAGCAGCGATGATATTTCCTGCTATCGTCACTATCCTGTTCAGTTTCTGTTCAGGAGCAACGCTGTTTCCGAAAACAGCAGTGATGCTGTCAGTGTTGCTGATGGTTCAGGTCAGTCTTCTGCCAGGTACACCCTAAGGAACTTAATGTTGCTTACCCTCCCCACAGCAGTGCCATCGAGGATCAGAGGGGGATGTTGGTGTGTGCTGGCCCTCCTGAAGTCAATTACCATCGCCTTGGGGATGCATTGAGGGAATGGTTGTGATTCTTACAGCCAGCTGCTCCACCTCCATCCTGTATGCTGATTCATCACCTTTATAGATAGATAGATAGATAGATAGATAGATAGATAGATAGATAGATAATTTTTTGGTCCTCAAAGAGGAAATGTGTTTCCACCGTGGGTGTGTAGAAAAACAAAAACATAACAAGATCATACATATAAACCATCATAATCAGGATCATCATACAATAAATGCATCTGGCATCACAATGGAACAAAACTCCTACCATAGCTGGCCTTTCTGCACTTTATGGAGAGACGTTCTACTGTAATGTCACCAGCAAACATCATATGGTTGTTGCTGAATCTGGTTATGCAACAGGGTGTGCCAACAGGGTGAACTCTTCTTTCCTCTCTCTCTCTCTTTCTCTGTTTTGCTACACATGCTACTCCTGAGATCCATCTTCTCTCAAGACCTGCATGATCCATCCTGATGCCCTACTTCCGTTTGGAGTTTTCGATAGCTGAAAATCACTTGCTGCTGCTGAGGATGGCCCTGAGATTACTGTGAATGGTACCACATAGAAACCATAAAGATGGCTGTGAATGTTCTTCCTTGGATAGCCCTAGGACTTCAAGTGCTAAGAACAATTTGCATTCAAGTCTCCATCATTGAACAGTTAATAACTTTAGTTCACTACAGTAGACTTTAAGTTAAAGCTATAATGAATTCAGAAATCACCCTGACGCTCATACTCACTCATAAATTGCTCATAATCTCATAAGTTCCTCTTTACACAATTTCCTTTGGAGTCTTTTTACACACAAGGTTCCTTTCTCATGTCATCTCAGGGAGATTTTCCTCACCACCATCACCTCTGGCTTGCTCATTAGGGATACATTTATAAATGTAAAATTTATATCTGGAATTTACGGTATAGATTTCTGTGAAGCTGCTTCAAGGATCACAGGGCAGGCTGGCTGGGTTTGACAAAATGGTCACACCCTTGAGGCAGGTGGGCACTACTGCTTGGCTGAGACCTTGACACAAGCACAGTGAATCCTTGTTATCTGTGAAGTGGCTGCCCATACAACCTCCTAGCCTCTCTGATAGCCCAGGACAGGCTGTTCCTGGCCAGCCTATCCGCTGCAGTGTCACCGAATCCGAAAGCAGCATTCCGGATACTTAACAGCAAGTGGACTTCCCCAGTCAGCCAGGGTTTATGGTTAGCACACATCTCAATGGTTTTATCAATAACCACGTCGTCTATGCACTATGCACAGACTCTGTGTTCTCCTCCATGTGGCTACTTCTTGGAAGATTTACCACTTTGTCGATTTAAAACAGTCCTGCAGTGTTGGGATTGTTTCCTGTGGCCACACTCTCACTTCTCTGAGGACCGGTTTCTCTTGTTTCCCCAGGGTTCTGTATTCATGCATTAGCACAGTTAGGCGGTCAGAGTTGCCAATGTGGGAGAGGAGTGTAAGAATTCTGTAAGAATTCTTTATATTTGTATGCACTAAGAACATCGAGTTGTGTTGAGGTGGGCCATCTGTTGCTGATGGTGTTGTAGAGGTCACTCACAACCTGACATAGACTGACACAATAACAATAGCAGTCAATACCCATGGTCAGCATTTCACAGTCATGAAGTCTACAAGTGGTGAGCAGAATTAAAAACCATCCCGGTGTCTTGGCACCACAATTTGTTGACATAAACAGTCAGGCTGCCTCCTTGAAGCTTACCAGATAGTGCGGCTACGCTGTCTGCTCTGTGGAGTGTTAGCCTCTCCAGCTCAAACATGGTGTCTGTAATGTTTTCATTCAGCCACATCTCAGTAAACACAAAGACACAGCAATCCCTCAAGCTGTGCTGCGATGCCCTTGAAAGTCTGATCTCATCCAATTTATTGTCCAGTAAATAAACATTAGCAAGCATGCTAGTTGTAAATGCCATCTTGTCCAGGCTTGCCCCGCTTCCGCAGCACATCAAATTGCTTTCAATGTTTCCTTTTTGCTGTATTTCCAGGCAAGTCTGTGGTCTCTTTGGGGCTTGATGGGCTTAGCAAACCAAGCTTGCTAAGCAGACTTAGCTCTCCCAGCCAGCAACTCTCATGGCAATAGTCATTGTTTCTTATGTCTAGAAGAAACTGCTGGTCATATACATATTTCCCCTGCTTTCAGGTGTTTACTCCACATAACAACAAACAAATAAATTAAAGACACTGTGTTTTTGGTTCTGGGGAGGCTGCCGAAAACACCAGTCATGCAACCTGCTTGGATACAATCCTCCCTTAAATCCCAGAGGATATAACACAGTCTTTATCTCTTATTATAATTTTTTTTTTTTTTTAAACAGAATATGTCATCTATAGCATAATTCAAATTAATGCAATGTATAGGAACATCAGCATTACAGATCTGAACATATGATACATATTATAGGTCACAGATACCTGTCTTAGCCAAGTAATAGGTTACTGCCTTTATCTGATCTTCGCCCATTTGTTTTGGTCATGTGTGGTCATGTGAAATTCATCTTACATAACCCAGCTTCACAGACAGGCTAGTACTTGATGAACATGACTGACATGCTCATTAATAGAAGGAGAATAAACTGTGACCCATTCATTCAGCATGCCCCTGAGGACCTCATTAACAAATGCTTGAAAGACAGAAGGAGCACTGACCAGGTCATAAGGCATAACCGTAGGGAGAGTCATAGGGACCTGTTATATTTATGAATGCAGTCTTACATTTACAGTTGCAATCCAAATTATTCACCCCCCATGGCAAAATGTACAGACTTTCAGCAGTTTGCAATGAACAAATCAAACAAAAGCAACTGAAATAGTTCAACACAACGAATGCTTCGAAAGTGGTTTCCCCAAATTCAACTGAAAATGCAACTTGTAATGATTTAGCTCTGCATGCATCATGGTGCAATCCAACAACAAACACACTGACCTGATGGTAGACTATATTCACAACCATGGTAGATCCATATGATTATTAAGTCATGGCTTACGATCTGGTCAATGCTCCTCATTAGTAAACGAGGTCCTTATGGACTTTCATCAGGTGCTTGTCTGCTGTGACGATGGAGTAATACACATTTCACATGACCACTAAATGTTTTTGTTGGTGCTATATGTTCTATAGTGACGTTTTTTGTGTGTTTATAAAACGCCACTTCGTTCACACCTGTAATCATCTCACCTGAATATTGAAGATTGAGTCTCAATTACTCACTGCACGTCATTTACTCACACTCATAGGTCCTGAGCCATGTTTTGATTACTGTTTTGATCTCTGATTGTCTGTGTACTGATACCTTTTTTTCCTGTTTGCTTTGCTGTGATTGGTTATTTCCCTGTTTAATAACATTGCTATTTAGATTGAGAGTTGGATTCATATGTCTGCTTTTTAAATCTGTTCCGGATTGCGGTGTTACAGTTAATTAATTATAGTCATAATTATAGGCCTATTTGTGATGGATTATCCTCTCTAGTTGCCTCTCTGGCTCCCACATACAGCAGGTACAATAACAGGATTGAATAAATCCCCTTTGCTTCACTTGACTGCAGAGAGCCAGAAACCCTTACAGGAAACGAGTGTGTTCTGGATTCGAACGTGTCCGAGGCGGTCGGCTCTCGCAGGGAGGTGCAGGTGGGGGGCTTTGACATTTATGCTATTGAGCTGAATACACTATTTGCAAGCCACATTCTGTAATCATATTCTTGCCCTTTTCCATCAGCCTTTCACCGGCATCCAACCGAGAATGGGATTTTAAAAGTGGCCCAGAATAACAGCATAAAAAGGTTGAGAAAAAAAAGTAGCAGGACTCATGACAAGCTATAACTGCTTAATACAGGATGAATTCAAATTTATCGATGCAAGCTAGTCTAATCAGACCCATTTATACTCAAACTTGTCCTTTTACAATAAAGGTCATGAACATTAAAACTACATAAAAATAACTGAAAACACTTCCATCAAATGCTCAAATGTATTTTCTTCAAAGTGATTTTTTCCCCCCTTTTGCACTTCCGGCCCTGTCAACACAATAACTCAGAAAATGTAAATGTGAGACCCAGAGCTCCTGCTGAGTGAAGTCACCAAAGGACATGTAGCACTGAGGTGGAGAACAAAACAAGAAACACATACACAGAGTCATCGAGATTCTCAGAAGAGACTGACAGCTAGCTCGGGTATGAGTCTCTAGTGACAATGACATCTGAAAGGAAGTCAGATCTTTAGTGCTGTTGGCATTGGCATAACCTAATTTGGTTGTTTTCCCAAAAAAGAAGAAAGAAAACAGGAACTGTTGCAAGCGCATTACATTTACAATATGAAACCATGTACATATAATCCACCACATAACTCACAATTTGCTTATCACCATCAACAATGGGGAAGAATCCTGACCAATTAGATTGAGAATTAACTTCCAGTAAGACAATAACACATGCTGCATAATTTCTGCTTTCCAAGCCATGACCAAATTTCAATGATGGCTGCAACGACTTAGGGGTTTAAATAAGGCGCAGGACGTCCTCAGAGTTTACAGCCAATAACAACTGACCTTAGTCATATGCATCAGAGGCTGGTGAATAATAATAATTTCCTACAAGGCAGCTGCTATTGAATACATGCAGATTGATAAAGAGAAGATTAAATCGATATGCATCAGAATCTCATATATGATACATGATAGACACGGTCTAGTTCTGTTATCTGACTTGTTGTAGGCCAGCAGAGGCTTTACGTTAAGGAGACACATGGAGCCAAAACATGAAGAAGAAGAAGAAGAAGAAGAAGAAGAAGAAGAAGAAGAAGAAGAAGAAGAAAGCCACTGGGCGTTTTCTTTCATTTGTTTCTTATCTGTATTTTCTTTATCTAGATAAGTGTTCAATGTTTGTCATTAAGCAGCTATAAGACACAACTGAAGGCTCAGAAAAATGGCAAAACCCATAAGTAGGGGGCAGGGTCAAGTGTCGGCTGCGGACGGAGAGGAGGCAGGTTGAACTGGCAGGTGACGTATGATGATTCTCACCTGTGTGTTATTACCTCCAACCTATTAAAGTGTGTTTTGTTCTTTTAGTGATGCTGTGGGTCAGAGAGAGATGGAGAGAGAGATGGAGCTGATGGAGTCAACACAAACCCAACACACTCCCTTCAAACTTGAACTCGGACAAGAACATAGCAAGCCTTGAGCGGATTAGAGTTTTCAGTTTTGGTTGAGTTTGTGTAATATATAGTATGTGAACGGTGCTGAAAAGCGCTCGTGGGTGAAGGAAAGAAAAGGAAAATAAAAAAAGCACAAAGCTCCCTCAAAAGTTGCTTGTCTACCAAGTCCTTCTTCCCACACACACACACACACACACACTGGATTCTACAATATGCTTGCTGTGGGTATCTACATATATTTTCTTTAAATTAAAGCACCCAAGCTCATTAGATCAGAAGTCAGAAGTACCAAGTCAAATATATTCGACTTCTGAGCAAAATGAAACACAATTCAGAAAAGATGTTTGAAGTCAATTTTGAATTTTTGTGAATGTATATTAGCCTCACTAAGAAACAGCTTTGGATATTAATAAATAAAAGTACAACTATATCTACATGTCTACGTCACATTTAACCATGTTTATTTGTTCTAATCCAGAATTTCTCACATCTATTCCTTTCTTAATAAATATCAAGGCTTCCGAATTTAAACACACCTTATCTAGCTCATCGGTTATTTATTAAACACATCCTGAGTTAGGTTTGATGTGCTGGGAGTTAGGAGTCCTTGAAACTGTGCAGATCACTGTGTCTGCAGGACTGGAGTTTAGAAGAACTGCCCTGATCCTTCCTCCATCATTTGTCGTGACCAAGTATTGACAGGAAATTAAAGATTCATGTGCTCACTGGCCTCACCTAGAGCATAAACCTTTCCCATAATTCAGAGCTGATTGCTTACAGCCTGGAGAGAGAGAGAGAGAGAGAGAGAGAGAGAGTGTGTGTGTGTGGAGAATACTGATTACACATTAAACCTGGAGTTTAGATGTTCTGCCCTTGTAAAAAGATCATCACTTCTACCTATAGAAACATGAAGATAATGAAGTCTGCTTTTAAACAGTCCCAGTTAGAGAATTTCACACATTTTCTGTTTATTGATATTCTACTTACAAGTTATTTGTCTTTGCAAACTTACAATCCTTTCAACCATAGACTCCCCTCCAAAACTGCACTCTCCTTCTTCCAATGTTTACAGCAAGAAGGAAGTTAAACCCAATTTAACACCAGGTACCTGAGTACTATCTGTGCAAAACATGCCACTCACTGTGAAAGCAGGGTCTAAGTAAGTCCTAAACTAGCTTCTGGGACAGTCATAGATTCACATCCCTGGGTCAGACCAGGCAATGTTGTGATTCCAGCAGCAGAGGCAATAACTTTTGGGGCAACATTGACTGGACTTTCAACACGGTAAGTGGTGGAGTAGGGCTTTGTGGAATTGAGGTTTCAGCGTGGGGTCCCAGCAGTATCCTCAGAGATCATCTCTTCTGGAATGGTATTTAGTTGAGGCTCTTGGATAGCGGGTACCACAAGTTGCATAAACATTACACTTGGGTAATATAGGTAAGATATGACATCTCTCAAGACAGGAGCTGCTGTAATCGGCTACCACTAGCACGGCACCATCTTGTTTAGCTTGTGACCTTTGACCTGGAATTGAATTGGGGTGGCATCCTGACTTCGCAGCCATGTTAAAACTGGTTAAGCGGAAGACTTTCACCCCTTCCATGGTCTCTGCCTAGGTGCATGTTCCCAATCAATGAAAACCACCCAGTCAGAAGCCTCCATGATCAGGAGCTCATTATAGACACTTTGGTTGGCTCACAAAAAGGCGTGATAACCATGACTGAAAGTAGAGGAAGAACTAACATAAAAACCTCTGTAGACCCGCAGATGTTCCATCATCTCCATCAGAGGAATTTATTCAGAAGAGACAGGCCAGACAAGAAAGAGGACATGCTTTGCACACTCACATTCACATTGATATCTTTAGAAACCTTTAGAGTGAAATATTCTGTACATATAAATCTGATTTTCCAAACACACACTGAGCCCAGTTTAGCATTAAAATAAGACATCCAGTGGAGAATTTCCATTAGCGGAGTCCCTCATTTATTCCAGCGCCATATTTGAA
>JANDJT010000199.1:627128-637672 GCA_024331685.1 Stegophilus panzeri | reverse complement strand
TGCCATGCAAGGTGCTAACTTGCCATCAGGAGCAACTTGGGGTTCAGTGTCTTGCCCAAGGACACTTCGGCATGTGGGGGCATGTATCGAACCGGGAATCGGACCGCCAACCCTATGATTAGTGGACAACCTGCTCTACCAACTGAGCTACAGCCGCCCCTATAAATAATAGCATAGTGAGTGTGTGTTCTGGTCTCACTGTCACTGGGGGTGTTTAACTAGCAATTCACATTTTCTTTTGACACGTGTGAAAACCTAACCAGGTTACATCTTCATGTAGCCCCACAGGTCAAGTTCCATACTGGCAAACACTCACCTTTAAACACAGAAAAAATTTTATTAACATTATCATCTTACATTTTAGTTAGTTTGTGAATACCGAGAAAACTCTTGAGCCGTTAGGGTTGTTTTTTTGGGGGTTTTTTTTGGTTGTCCCTTTGGGGGAACTCTTATAGGTCATATGTAGAAACCTACAACAAAGTTTCCATGTCATAAAGAATTGCAAACAAGAACTTTTAGGATACTAAAAAGAACCATTTGAAAAATGCTAAAAAAAAAACCCTTTTCTAGTAGTGTAAATGTTTTGATTGATGTAAGTTATGCTAGGTTACCGAGATGAATAAACAAAACATAAATAAGTGAAAAAATTCTGTGACATTTTTACAGAGGGTGCAGTTTAAAAAACCCAAACAAGGTTTCTGAAGGGTTCATTGAAAGGTTAAATGTTATATCGTTCCAAAGGGGTTCTGTATGGAACCTTTTCAGAACAGGGAAACCCTCAATTGTAGGGTTCTACATAGAACTGTCAAGTGCATACAGTAAACAATGCAGCTAAAGGTGCTGTGTTACCCTGAAAAATATGCGAGAATAGTTTTTATATGACTTTTTAGTCAACTGCATATTGTGTAAGACTATACTGGGAAAAGTCTTTATTTTCTTTTGCTTTAATCAAATGTTCACTTTCATTTCACTTTGTATTAACTGTGAAGTGTGCGTAATGAAATCAGTGAACAGTGGCAGAGTGAATTCCACCCTGACCAGCGCTGTGCGAAAGAGTGCTTTCAGAGCCGCGGGTTGCACTTCACTATCAATTCCCACTCAGCTAGTTTAGAATGAGATTAGTGGCGCATGCAACGAGGCCCATCCAGACTCCTTTTTGAACGCTGCTGAGTGTAGAGATTAACATGGTCAAAAAACCTTCAAGACATTGCTTTTTCGAGTTTTTGCACATTTATGGCATTGATTTATTTATTGTTATAGATTACAGTGTAGCCTTAAAAGCACTGAAGCAGGAAATGTCATTTGTAGCCCGTGGGTGGTTGTGTAGTTTGCTGAAAAGTGCAGTTGGATGCATTCTTTGCTGTTGTTTTTCGGCAGTTAACTGCACTAATAAAACGGTATAAAATAGCAATGTCATGAATCAGTTTGTTCTTTGGATAACTATGGAGAAGCCGACAAATTTCTAGCTGACAGGTAAAAATGAATGGTTGTGCAACCTCAGTAGGCATCAGATGCTCTGTGGGCGAGATACTGCTGAGTCAGCTCTATATTTAAGTCCTCTGTAGGGATCTGAGAGTCCATGCCTCTCTCCTTATGAGGCCACTTCTCTCTCTTAATGATGGGTAAAGCACCCTACTAAGAACAACATAAGCTCCAGCCTCCAAGGCATCACAAAGCTCTTTATAGCTATAAAATATGTTTGGGATTTCTGGGAAATGTAACCTCCTATTCATTGGGTGCTTCCATTACTTAGTTTCTCCTCTTCAATTCACAGACTGTAATAGATATGCATTGTTTTCTTTCACCCAGGTCATGTATACATGCTGAACTGACCTGCTGTAGTTCACCCAGAGATCATCCTGCAGCAGCAGAGGTGAAAAAAAGGACCAAAAAAAAAAACCATCAATGAAGTTCCAGCAGCAGAAAACAGAGCTTTAGGGTTTCTGCAAAAGTTGACACACTGCGCTCCACTTTATTCTGAATACACACTTTGCGAACACAGCCACCAGCGACAGCACTGCATAATCCATCACACTGAACTGAGTGCAACCATATCGGAATATGGAGAAGTATTTCTGCAGCTTGAGAATAAAAGATATAGGCACAGAGGGGACACTGAAAACATTCATCTCCCCTGGAGACTGAGGCTTTTTTTTTTTACCCATTACCTTACCATGAATTGAAGTTCTTCTATGGTTTCGTGTTATGAGTATTTGTGACAGTGCCTCATCTCTGTTTTATGTTATCCCTGGGTACTGCTGCCATGGTTTGCACGTCGTTGTTTATGGATACGTTTCCTGTTTTATGGTCTTTGCTATATTAAGAGAGAGATGATGTTTGCTCCTGGTTAAACTTGACTGTCAGGGTGCACAAGTGCAAAACTCAAACTCATGCACGTTGTGTAGGTGTTTTGAACTCTCCAACCTTTACTACCTCCCTGGAAGCCTCGGCTCCTTCTGTCCGTCTCCCATTAGTAATGTTTCGGTCAACTCAGTTTTCTTGCTTGGAAGATGCAGAGTCCTTGCTTTCGGTCATCCATCCATCTTCTATACCGTTTATCCTACAGGGTTGTGGGGAACCTGGAGCCTATCCCAAGGAGCATGGGGCACAAGGCAGGGTACACCCTGGACAAGGTGCCAATCCATGTCAGGGCACATACACATTCACATTCACACACCCATTCATACACTACGAACACTTTGGACTGAGCTGGAAACCGGAGTACCCAGAGGAAGCCCCTGCAGCATAGGGAGAACATGCAAGCTCCTCACACACAGGGCCATCGAACCCTCAACCCTGGAGATGTGAGGCGAACGTGCTAACCACTAAGTCACCGTGTGCCCTGGTTTCTGTCATGGTAAATGGAAAATGTTTTGAGTTCAGTGATGTGAAATAAAATCAAGCAGTGTGTGTTTGACTTAAGTATATACTATATTAACAAATTTTAAGATAACCACCCCATCTTTTCCCCTAGTCTAAGGAATCATTGGACATTCCAACAATGAACAAATGTTTGAAAATAAGCTTGAAGTCATGGCTTGCTTCTCATCTCCAAACCTCCTAACATCAGAAAATTCAAACGGCGCATCCAGCACCCTAGTTATGTCCAGTCTGAATAACCATGCAGAACTTGCACTTATGGTCTCCATCATGGAAGTTGAGCTTCCCTAATCAGACCTGTTCGGTCTCTTACCCACGCTGGTGCTGCTGATGATGGCTGATGATGGTTGTCCTTCTCCCTTGATGGTGGATGATCAACCAGCCCACACTGTATGGTTTCTCTTCTATTCTGGGAACCGAGTTAGGCGGTTGTTTTATTTGGTCTCGTGTGAGAGCTATGGCCCAGAGGAGTGATCTTGGTGCAATCCTGAACATCCGCTGTGATCATGCTGATGCTTAGCACATGTGATCTTCTAAGCTCAGGCATGGGAGAGCTTTGGCTTCAAAATCTGTTCAGTGGATTTTGATAACTCCGACCATAGTTAACTGATTGGTAGTTGCAGGTGCAGCATACATATATACCTCATATTATTATTATTTTGTACTGTATCCCAGTTATCGGTTTGAATTACACCATGGTACTGTTGCTTTGAGGTTTTTTTCTCTCTCAATGTGTAACTTCATATCAGTGTGTCAATGTAAGAAAGCTAGAACCTTTAACCTTAAAGAACCACTGACAAACCCTCTTTTTTTCTTAAAACTGTAGCCTCGATGAATTATCACATTTATTTTAATAAATGTCATTTTATTTTCGGTCATTTTAGCCAGAGAGCAGGATGGTGGGAACCAAAGCTTCACTTGCCCAAGGCCACCCAGTCGCAGTCCTTCAGATCCTCGGTTCCACCAAAGCTCCACACGTTCCTTTCGTTCACCTCCAGAATGTTGTTACAACAGTCACAATTCTTCATCAAGGTCATTTAGGGTGCATAGGAAATAATGTTTGTGTCTATTTTTGCAGGACTGTACACCTCTTTTGCCCGATGACTGTTTTTGTTGACATGTCATGGTAGCTCTGACCAAATGTGCGTCTTATGTTATATATATATAAAACTGGCAAGAAGAATTTGGCTGAACCTAGAAGATTGCTAGCTGAAGTATTTCCGTAAAATAATGGTAACTTGTAACAGACATTTTAAGTAAAAACCACACTAGCATTGTACCAAAGTTAATTGCTAATCAGCTTTATTTTAGCCATTTGTCTTCAAGTGTTCATAAGTGATAAATAATAGACTTTTATGTGTTTAGTTTTGTGTGGTTTCTTTTTTTTTCAATGCAAAATATAGCATCTATGCACTTCTAACTAACCCTCCCCCCCCCCTTTCTATTGCTAAATGGATAAAATTATTTTTATTTATTTATTAATTTATTTATTTTTAATCATTTTTGGTTCCAAAGTGGGCAAATGGGAGCAGACTATTGCTTCTTTTGGTCAAGTATCAGGGAAGGAACTCTGGACTCCAGTTCCCAGCAGCCACTGCACTATACTCAGTCACATGACCACCTGCACCTGAATTCACTTCCTGGTTAATGAGCAAGCTTATATATAGCCACTGTTTGCACTGCTTCCTTGTCTCACGTTGTCTTACTATGTTTCTGTCTCTGCTGCCGTGGTTTTGTCTTTGGTTTGTGTTTAGTCCTTGCCACTGTGTTTTGCCTTAGAGTTTTCGTTTGTTACTTTATTAAATCTTTAAAATTCTGCATTTGCATCCGTCTCAACTTCGTTTCGTGACAGAACGTGAGCCCGACACATGAATGCAGCGGAATTTTTCAGGGTCCAGGAGTCCCTGTACAAGTGGGAGCCTTTTTACGGGGCTCCAACTTTCACAAGGTCCCAAAGAAGGGGCTGAAACAGATTCCATTCCCTCATAGTTACTCGCACCCCCACCATTCCTGCCTCTTCTGATTGCCAAAGAGAACCACAGAATGCACATGAGACTTTCAGATCCACGTCTCACGTTAGAAAACCTAGTTTCACTTACATCGACCAAAACACTTACAATAGGCCTCATTTATCAGTGTTTTAGTAAAGCTGTGTGGAAATGTTTGCATGAGCCAAATTGACCTAAAATTTTCTGCAAGATTTACAAAAGTGTTAGAAACACTGATTTTCTTTGTACTCGCGTGCGTACTGCATGTTGATCACCCATAAAGTGCAAAGTTCGTGACACAGCTCATTTGCATTTCCTGACGACCACAAAACTCCTTAAAAGGTCAAGTGCACAGTCAGCAGGGAGCACGAAATGAGCAATCGGGGTAAAGGCTGAAAAACAGAAGTTATTTTTACTCACTTGTATGCCAACAAATTAATAAATAATAATAATAATAATAAGCAAGCACTAAATCTGTTAGCTGAGGTGTTTATTTACGGCTTACAGTTCTGTGCAGACACAGACCTCCGTTTATAAACCACCGTTTCTTTTGTTATAATCAAATGATTCGTTTTATTTGTCTTATTTTATGGGTGTGTGTCGGATCGCTTTCCATAATTTTAATACAAATTATTTACACATAAATCTGTCCATATCCAGGCTTGATAAATAAGGACCAATCTTAGTAAAGAGGGAATAACTTAATATTAATAGCCATGGTTTTGGATGTCCAGTAGTCAGGTTTCCACATACTGTTGGCCATATAGTGTATATTTAATGGCTCTTAGCTTCCTAAGAAGGTTCTTGTTTGGAATTCTGACAGGGAAACACTTTGTTGTGTGTCTGGTTGTTGAGACATTGGGAATGATTTCTCAAGATCTGAGCTGAAAATTTAAACCTGACCAAAGTCAGACAAATATTTGAGATGTGATGTCTGAATCTGATCCATCTGAAGCCCTACTTCCATTTAACAAACTGAATTTGATGCAGCTCACGTCTCACTCAATTTGGTAATGTAGAAGCTATCAAGTTGTTTAATTTGAAACCCTGTCTTCCCAGCCTGTGTGTGTGATCTGATTTTCCTCTAAACTCAGCAACATCAGCATTATCAGCAACATCGCAGCATCACATTATATCGGTTTGTTCCGTCCTCTGCGGCGTAACGCCGAGCAGCGTGGCGTTCCTGCTCGTTCCTCTTTATGTGTGACCCTAAAGCTGTTTAGAAGTCGAGAGGGGATTCAATTAGCTCTGATGGCTGGCTAATAGCGTTTAATGAGCTGTGTTTTGGCGTGATGATGTCTTCCCGGGCTCGTCCGTGCGGCGAGGTGATGTGACGCCGCCCGTCTGCGGGACCTGGAATGTGTGGGTGAGCGAGTGAATGTTCCTGTCATGTTTAATCGAGGCGGATTTGCTCTCGGAGCAGATCTCTGAGCTGCACAGCACACGCTTTATCAGCACCGAGGCTCTGGCAGAAGAAATCACTTTAAATGTGTGTGTGTAAGAAGCTCAAGGCACCGAGTTTCTCTTGATGTGAAGGTCGAACTTCACTGGAGCAGAAAATACCAACCCAAAAATCTTCTGCTGGTTTCAACAGGACATTTAAGAAGCTTATACATGGACACACCCACACACTGACATGAGCTGATCTGTTTTTATTTTATATTTATATACATATATATAATGGGTTTTTTTCTACCTGGAGGTAGCAACATAATCAAAATCAATCCTAGCAGGTACAAATTTTTATCACAAAAAACATAGAAATTAAAATTCCAGTTCATTTTCAACACTATAAACATGTCCATCGATTTTTCAGCACATTCGTGATGGAGCATATTTTCTGATGTAAACCAGCATGGATTTATTCCACAGCTGGATTTATTCAGACCTCAGAGATACGACATGGTGGGGAGTTAATAAAACGTCCGCACTCCTTCCTCTGCTCAGCTTTTTACCAGTTCACTACACAGCACCAGTCGCAGGATTTGGTGTCCCACATGGGCGCGTTAGCTTGCAGACCTGCGCTGAGAGATTAGCAAGTGGCTAGATATGACAGAACTGCTGCTTATAATACTGTAGAATTTCTGTTCCTGTGTGAATGTTCAGTTTTTAATGAGTGTATTTGTGTCAAAGAGAACCCGATTAAACAAATGAGAGAAAAATATTATATTTGGTCATTTATTTATTGAGGAAAATGATCTGATATTACATATCTGAGAGTGGCAAAAGTATGTGAACCTCTAGGATTAGCAGTTAAGGTGAAGGTGAAATTAGAGTCGGGTGTTTTTAATCAGTGGGATGATGATGATGATGATGATGATGTGTGAGTGAGTGTTCTGTTTTATTTAAAGAACAGGGATCTATCAGAGTCTGATCTTCACAACACGTGTTTGTGGAAGTGTATCATAGCACAAACAAAGGAGATTTCTGAGGATCTCAGAAAGAGTTGTTGAAGCTCATCATGGTGGAAAAGGTCACAAAACCATCTCTAAAGCGTTTGGACTCCACCGATCCACAGTCAGACAGATTTGATTAATGTTAGAATTTTTTACTTGCTTTTAGATCTTTTTGGGATCTGGAGCCTGTTGTTGGATTTTGGTCCTTTCTTCAGCGTGTGTGGTCCACGTTCAGAGAATAAATGAATTCACCTGCGAGAACTTTCCATTTAAAATAAGCTATTTTACTGTAAGTCCATCAATGGTTTAATATAATACTCTTCCAGACACTCTTACTAAAGAAAAGTGTCTTCAAAAGGGAACCTGTAATGAGTTTCTCACAGACTTAAAAACTCATTTTACAGTCTGTTTCATTTCCATCACTGCACAGTTCATTTAGAGGTTTTTACTAATTATCAGTAGACGTGAGGTTTATCAAGTCAGCCTGGCCCATGCTGTATATTTTAATATCATTACAATGTAATTATCATGTTTAATTAAAATGAGAGAATTTGATCTGAGCATGTAGAAAATTTCTTGCTTAGAGGAAAAAATTTTATTTTGGATGTAATAAGTCAAATGACTATAATTATGTGTATATATACTAATAAATATAGCATTTTAAAAAGAAGAAGAAGTATGATCTGCATTTCCTCTTGCAGGTATCCCTGTATTATAGACCTGATTATTTGTTCTATTATTTTGTGTTAATATTTTAAATGGCAGGTTCTTGATGTTTCTCCTGCAGCTTCTTCTCTCTGATGATAAACACGGTAGCAGCTTGAGATGGAAATGTGTTTATACAAGACTTTTAATTGCTAAACATACATCTTGTTGATCTCGCCACCCGCGGTTCCTCTTAAATATTTCATGCATTGTGATAATAAATGATGTAAACAGACGCTGATGTGATTTCAAGTAAGCAGACCTTTTGAAGCTCCTTGTCTTACTGGGCGGCGTTTTAACTGCAGACACGCAGAGGAAAGTCTGAGAGAAGATGAGCTGAATTGTTTCTTGAACAGATTAGACAATGGACCGTTAACTCGTCACCTCATCTCATCTCCCTGGGTACTGTTTTACCATACCCCAACTCCCTGGGTACCACCACACCCATTGTCCCAGGTAGTGCCTCACCACAGCCCCTCCCCTGGGTACCTTTTTTGACACACCTCATCTCTCTGAGTACCTTCTCACCACACTCTATCTGCCTGAGTACCTTCTCACCACACCCCATCTCTCTGGGTACCTTCTCACCACAATCCATCTGCCTTCTCACCACACCCCACTTCTCACCACACCCCATCTCCCTGGGTACCATCTCACCACACCCCATCTCCCTGGGTACCTTCTCACCACACCCCATCTGCCTGGGTACCTTCTCACCACACCCCATCTGCCTGGGTACCTTCTCACCACACCCCATCTCCCTGGGTACCTTCTCACCACACCCCATCTGCCTGGGTACCTTCTCACCACACCCCATCTCCCTGGGTACCTTCTCAATACTCTGTGTGTGTGTTTCTGTTTTAGCCATGACACATCTCACCTTGACTCTGGTGGTAATGACACACACTGCTGTAGATATTTTTTTATCCATAATTCCACCTAATGGTGCTGAGAGTCTCCATCACCAACCTGACAGATGACATCACTACCGTTACTGTGGAAACGGAGCCCTGTCCAAACACATTGGCTACGCTGAATTGCGCATTCCCAGCCTGAGTGGATGCGCTCCAGTTCTAACAGTAAACACTGCTGAGTTTATCAGTGGAAAATTAGTGTTGCTCTAGGAGGAAAAGGAAGAGAGAAAACCACATCTGAAAATGGGAAGGAGCTGGAATGAAGAAAAGAGACAGGAAAGTGAGGGGAAGGAAGGAATGGGGAAAAGATGAGGAGGTGAGATTTACGTGTAGTACTCGATACTACTGCAGCTACTGTTACTTGGAATTAATATTTATTTTTATGCCTCACAATTCAAGTATCCAAAGTTTGATCCTGGATCCTGGATTCTAGAGTCTGGAGTTGGTTTCCTTCCACATTACAAGAGTTGTTCTTGTGTGATGAAGAATAATGCAGAGAAGGGGATTATGGGTAAACGTAGCTTGTGTAGGCCAAAAACCTCAAATATGCCATGTGAGTCTGCAGAGCTGTGTATAAAATGCTGATTGGTTGAGGAGGTAATGCTAGGGTTGAGAGAAAACACTCAAATTAGAAGTGGTGCACAAACAAGTTGGAACAAATAGAATGTGCATATAAGCATGTGAATATGTGATATATGAGAAATGTGATATAAGCATTTCTCCAGTAAATGACTTGTTGGAAAGAGATAAGCACAACTTCACGCAAACATCCAAGTAATGTGAAACAAATTTCAGCAACATTTTGCGATGAATGATCCTCAGGTACAGTGTAAACATCTCAATTCTTCTTTGTCACAATTAGACTTCTGCCATTTCTCTGCATTGTCTATACTACAGTACAAACTACAGACAGTTTTATTCATTATTCTACAAACTACGGACAGTATTATTCTTCACAGTACAAACTATGGACACTTGTTGTCTAGGTGACATGGAAGTGAAGGGCCAATCAGGTTTCAGTATTAAAATGTAGTGCATGGTAGCCTGGTTCACCAGGCCAAGGGGGCCAGGTGTTTGTTTATCTTCTCTGCCTAATGTTTTTCTTTCTTTCTTTCTTTAACCCACTATATTGAAGCAAAACAACTTGCTGTTATTAATGCTGACCTTCAGTGAAATGATGAGGTGATAAATTGGGGATTTTATACAGTAGTAGCTGTTCTATTGGTATAAACTCTACTAAAAATGAGTTGAGGGATCTCTTTACTCTCCACATCTGCTCCACACTCACTGCTGTTGACCCAGATAGAGGTGCATTGTGGGAAAATCCCACCTGCTCTTTCCTTTGCTCACGCTGATGGCTGCGTCTTTGTGTATGACCTTGATGTGTTTATGAGATTCTGCAAAAGCGGATATTCATAAATTGGATCTTTTTATCCCCTCTGTGCTGAGTTCAATTCTCTGTTTTGGCTTATTTTGATGTGAGGGTATCTACTGAAACACTGGCTGCTTATAAAGTGTTTGATGCATCAAAAATAATCCACTTGAGTCACTATATCACTATCAGTTTTATGAGTGTAGCGTGTTTAACAGTGGACATTGTCCCAGAGCAGCGTTACAGAAATATATACATTCAGGATATAGATGTTAAATGTATGAATTTA
>JANDJT010000199.1:585577-600882 GCA_024331685.1 Stegophilus panzeri | reverse complement strand
ACAGCTTGTGTAACAGTGTAAATTTGCTGTCCCCTCAAAATAACTCAACACACAGACATTAATGTCTAAACCGCTGGGTCACGGGAGCCTGGAGCCTACACATCCATTCATACAATACACTACGGACACTTTGAAAATGCCAGTCACTCTACCATGCATGCAAGTAAAATGCCAATGGGAATATATTTCAAATATATTTTTCTCATATGAATTCATATGGGTGCCAATAATTGTTGCACTCATGCAAACACGGAGTCTATCTCATATAAGACATTTATTTTAGTCATTCCAGCTGCTCCACTGATCATAACAAACCCACCATCACCAAAATCGAAACAGGAAGTAATGTGACAAGTTAATCCTTGAGCTCAAGACCTGCCTGGATTAGGGTTCCCGAGACCCTCCCCTGGAGCCAGGCCTGGGGTGGTGTCCACAGCCTAAATTTACGATTATACATTTACAATAAATGTGTAGGTGGCATGCTGCAGAATTTTTCAAAAGACAAAACACACGTCTCTTCCTGAATGACTGTGACAGGAATAAAAACACAGTGAGGAGGAACGGAAATGCTGCCATAAATCACAATGACTGTGCAGAGTCACACTAACAGTCACCCAGCGGAAGATTAATCCATCTCCAGCGCTTGATAAAGGTTAATTTGGTAAAAGTATGCATCCGTTTGAAAGCAATTACCACTGGATTGGCAGAACCGGCGTTGCCATGGGGACCTGTGGAGCTGGGACAGCAGTGATGTGTCTCTGCATGATATCTCCATTTTATTCATTACAAATAAAAAAGACACAAAAATACTCCAAAGTTTCACTGACCGAGGCTTTTTCTGATGCCATCAGCTTCTGAGAGAGCAGATTTATGGAGATTTCAGATGAGCAGAACAAACATGTTATGAAAATACAATTCACACACTTAAAGTTGATTAAAATTGTATGAGGAATTACTCTTATGTGATTTATTTTTTTTATTTTTTCGAAAATCAGAAAATTAATATTGTGTACATGTTTTTTTTTAAGGGTGTGTCCATGGGTTTTACCAAAATCACCTTTCGGAGACTCCAAAGGGCCCTTGGTAACCATGTACCATGATTTTTCTCATAATTTTGGGCACAAATGAAATATGACACTAAGAGCTATCATATCACATATCCAGCAATCTACAAAATGTATATTTATATGTATATTCATAATTGAAACCTTTGCGTGCTTTTACATGCTTTTACACCACTGGTTACGCAGCTTTACACCGGGACGTTTAAACTGAAGTGTTGATTTTATTGGCTATACAAAGCATCAATCATCGACGCAATCGGTTGCAATCAGCTCGAGCTTTTCACAAAGGAATGGGGGAAGGCACTTCTCTTCAGCACAGACTCTCATTGGCTATTGAAGGTTATGGACAGGATATGGAAGCTCCTATTAGTTCAACTGAGGTGTTAATCAAAAGGGCAGAGCTCAGTGGCCATTTTGAAATCTATCGATGGGAATATTCACACGGGAACTGAAGTTATAACGGAGAATACGTGAAAAATTAGGCATATCTCCCGGTCATTTGAAATGATGCAGCAACAGTCCGTGGGTATTTACTGATGGAAAAAGTGTTTTGGACTAAATATTTTTACATAATTGGGCTGTTTGGACCTTTGCCAGTGTAATGTTATGGATCAGTAGACTACTATGAGGCTTCATAGGTGAGTTGCCTCAGCTTTGTAAGTGTTTGTTTGTATGTTGGGGGTTGTATGTTGATATAGACGTTGATTGTAGCTGCTGTTTTGGTTGTATTTTGAAACATGGTTTATATCGAATCACAAGAATCTTAGCGTTCCAAAGGTATTTCGCATGAGTACCTACGTACACACAGAAGCTGTGTACATAACATAGTTTTGCTCATAACATGGCAAGAACCTTGGAGGAAACAAACACTAGTCATTTTCTCTGTCTAGATGCTTTTAAATCTCACATCATGAAGCAGAACGTTTTCTTTGTGTATTAAAGTCCCAGGAGGAGCAGAAGAGCTCCTGTGTTGACATGGACACACACACACACATTGGGTTCAGAACACACTGTGTGTGTGTGTGTGTGTGTGTGTGTGTGTGTGTGTGTTTTCATTGACCCCATGACCTGAAGAAGACATAATTGGTCTCCAGCTTCTTCCTGTTTATTGTCATGCTGTGTTCAACAAGCACAACTAATTAGCACTCGAATTTAGCCTTTTATTTTGATACTTAAACACACACACACACACACACACACACACAGTGTGTGACAAGCCATTTCCATGTAGCACCCTAAGGGGTTCTTCAGATTGTTCCTCTGGGGAGTTCTACGAAGCTAAAACTTTATCAGATTGTTCAAGTAAGAAGTCAGCATGTTCTACAAAGGTTTATTTATAATGGGACACGATACAATAATATAATGATCCCAGTTAGATATAAAGTCACATTAATAACAAGCTTGTTTTAGGATGTTTACATAATCCGTGAGCAATCAGTCTATATAAGAGCATCATCATCAAACATTTTTACACTCAGGTTCTTTCTACTCACAACCGAGGGATCATAATGTCTAAAAGTCTTTAAAAAAGGAGGCGGGGCATCAGCATCCTCTGTGTAAACAGGAAACAGAGTGTTGTCATTAACATGAGCAGGAGGTGGCACATCATAAGCATTATGTCAATGACAACATAAGCAGAAATTTATCATAATTTTATCTGTAAATTGTTTGCAGGAGCATTTACATTAAAAATGTGTTTTCATGAAAGTCATGTTCGTTTGGAAAAATGATAGTATCCTGTGACTTTGTATAGATTTACGTATAAGTAGACTCAAAGCTCCAAATTGTATAATTGTTGATGAGTTATTGTGATTTTATATACACTGTCAAGTTTATTATCTTTCCAACAGAGCCCAGTGTGTACAAATAGAGGGCTTAAAGTCATCTGTGTTACCAGTTGTCAATGGAGTTCCTCAAGGTTCAGTCTTAGGTCCAATTTTATTCTCTCTATATATAAACTTCAATTACTTTTAAATGCAGATAAACCAAATTAATTCATTTTACAAATACAAAAGTTTGGTCATCAAACCTTAGTGATATATTGTAACTTTCCAAGGCAATAAAATTGAACTTGTTATAGTGTGTAAGTACCTGGGAACTGTCCTTGACAACCAGTTGACATTCAAGCCACATATTGATTATACAGTTTTTAAACTTAAATTGAACTTTGTCTATATTCTAAGGCTGAACTCGTACCTTTGAACTTACAACAGCGCTCATAACGGTACTGTTTTATTTACAAATCAATATGTCTTGTTACCTACGTACTTGTCAACCATCATCTCTGTAAAAAATGAACTTTACAATCTTCATATAAAGGACATTATTCAACTTGTTCCCCGTGTTAGGTCTGAGCTGGCAAAACAACAACGTGGAGCAACTTACAGGAACACTTAAAACTTACTTAAAAAGTGATCAAGCCCACCATGATTAACCGTGGAACAAACAATCGGATGCAGTGTATAAAGATTTAGATCGTTTATTAGATCTGTGCTGTTCTGTGTGCACTCTTGCATCAGGATGAAAACTCGATAACAGAAAGTTCCATTTAAACTGAAAAAAAAAAAGAAACTTCAAAGAGATTTCAGCTTTGAAGTTTATTCTGTTCTATTACGACAAAAAAGACGGAGGATTATACGTATAAAAGGAGACGACTTTATTCAGACTGACTCCACTCCAATTTCACAGCACTTGTAGCTTTCAAAAGGTTTCATAAGATGTCACATGAATATCTTACACACACACACACACACACACACACACACACACACACACACACTCACTCACACACACTGGGTTTGGCTTAGCACTGGCTTACAGCTTCCTGTTTCAAAGAGGAGAGTTGTGTGAGTGTTTGATTATTTTGTAAGGGGAAAATGCTGTGGAATATATTGAAAATAGACTGTTAAAAGGGTCACTCATTTTTCAGAAGATTCAGATGGATGAAATCGCTTCATATTTTTCATTTAAGATTTCTCAAAAACATTAACTGTTTAAGGAGTCAAAGCACAATTCACAGACTGGATCTCCACTGATAAAATACATTGTGATGGTAGAAAGGCTTAATGCAGCCATGCTAGTCCCTGTGAATGAGCTGTTACTATAGAAACAATAACATATTAGAACGAGGACATTAATATAAAACTGTGATTTGCATCTACACTACTGTCAGAGCTGCTGTTATAGAAAATTAATCAACACCTTCTGGCCAATCACAATCCAGAATTCAATAGTTCTGTAGACTAACTGCAGATCTTCTCTCCACAACATGACATATATATATATATATATATATATATGGTTGCATCAGGGTGAAGAAATCTCCTCACATCAAATAAAAACACTCGCGCTCTACCATTGCATCTATAATTAGCCATAAAATAACTACATTAATGAAAGAGATGAAAACAAGAACTGGTGGAAAATGGTGGACTGGAAGCCTTATACACAATATATAAAATAAACTGAATCTGTCGTTGAACGATACGATGGATAGACTGAACAATATGTCAGATTGCAGACGCTGGAGGAAATTTGGAAGGAGTAAATGGAAATGTCAAATCTGTGATAGGAAAATAAATAAAAAACAAAGACAGATTAGTGGGGCAGGATGGAGGAAAACATATAAACCTGGGACTTCTATGGGCATCTGATTACAAAGACAATAAAATATTCACTGTGTCTTCTAGTGCAGTGTTTTAATATTTTGGATAAGAATAACGTTACATAATCATTTACAATGATAATGAGTCTTTATTTATCATGTATACATTACAGCACAGTGAAGTTCTTTTCTTCACATACCCCAGCATGTCAGGGTCAGAGCACAGGGTCAGGCATGATACAGCGCCCCCTGGAGCAGAGAGGGTTAAGGGCCGTACTCAAGGGTCCAACAGTGGCAGCGTGGCAGCTTGGCAGCGCCAGAACCCCCGACCTTCCGATCAGTAACCCAGAGCCTTAACCTCCAAACCACCACTGCCCTACAAGGTGAAGCAAAGAATGAAATAAAAGATCACCTTGTAGGAGAACAGACTCTGAATGAGTTTTGAAGTGCTGGTAAAAGGTATGTAATTGAACAGAAGCAGTGTCTTGACCGGTGGTACAAGGAGGCAAAATATTTCTGGGAATATCCACATGGCCATGAGGCAGTAAGGTTGTTATTGACGTTGGTTTACCAGATCAATGTGTGGGACACGTCTGTTTCCTGCAGAGAAGTGAAAGGAGCTATTAAGAAATCCATTCATGGGCATTTTTAACCTGTAAGAAAGCATTTCAGCAGGAGCAGGAAGGATAAACTGAGAGCATGCATGCTGTTGTTGTGTGAAAGTGTCGCATGTGCAACGAGGGACTGGTCTTACAGGAAATGCTAAATAGTACAAAAAGCATCAAGCTGAGTCAGATTAGGTGACTCCATCTCTTGCTGGTACATGGGAAAAAAAAAAGAGAAAAACACTCTATATGATCCTGTTGCAGGCTAATTATTTTGGATCTGCAACCGTGCCTGGGTGACAAATCACTTGTGTAGTGTGAGTGGACAGCTGCGGAGGTGCTCTAATATTTTCAAGTATGTTTGTTGTTCTCGATGCTGAATCATGTACTGTGAACAGCAAGAACAACACTAATAGCCAATGGCAATCTGATTTCATTTCAAATTTCATTCATTTTCTGAAATGCACAGCAAATCCCTGAATCCAGTTCATCATCCGTCTATTTGTGTGGGAGAAGGAGGGCAAAACAAAGTCAATATCACTTCGATGAGAAATTATTTCTCATGTCCAAACCAAATGTTCATTAAGAAGAGCACAACATATTCAAATATTTTCGAATTTTGATAAAGTGCAATATCATATATTACACAGCACTATTGAATTCAAAATGATTATTTTCCTTCTAAATCCGTGCCTTTTATTGTACCTTTTATCCATTTGTAGTTACATTCAATGCTGTAGTTAGTTACAAGTCATGTTAGCAGCTATAAACAGTTGCCTCTCTTTCCTCTCTCTTGAAGTTAATAAGACAAAAAAAACCAGCTTGCCATGTTCCTGATTAGCTGAAGATTGATGCGGACCGTTCCGCTGTACAAGTCCCTGTGAATGAACTGTTACTATATGAATGATACAGGATTAGAACGAGCACATAAGTAATCTTAACCTGATGGGCTGGAGTGATGCTAAAACAGGTTCTGAGCTTGTGACTCACACAGAGAAGTAAACCAGCACCTCGGAGACCATCTCCGCGCGGCACTGTAATCGGCCTGGCTGTGCAATCTGAGTCTCGCACAGAATCATGATTTTAGTGAGTGGGCGTCGTTTTGTAGAAGCAGGTCTGATCCTCACTCCCTTCCTGGTGGAACTGTTGATGTTGATGTGGAGTTGGTACTGTAGTTACAGAGGATAAAACTGGTGGAAATAAATACTCAAGAATGTACAGAGATGAATGAGTAGCTGCATTTTTCACCTCTTTGCATTATTCGTAGTGTTCCTCACCTGGTGCAGCTGTGCTGATGTATCTGCATCATGCATTTTTTTTTTCTTACTGCTACAAATAACCTCGAAAATATGTAGAACATAAAAAAAAAAAATGAAATTTAAATTGTTGAAGTTTTCTATAAGGAGACATTTAACATTTATGGAAGGAGTCTCCAGTGTCAACGTCTCCAGATGTGCTGTATACCCAGTGCTCTTAGTGCTCATGTCCTTGCGTTATCCGATGAGTAAAGAGTTTTCGCATTCTTGACATTGCGAAAGCCGGCGTGATGAGAAAACCAGCAGCAACAACAACAACAATAACAACCACGGAGATGTTTTTCCTCCTTGAATAGCCGTGAAACATGATTTGTGAAAATGTGGGAATGAATAATGCATAAGTCTGGCTGTTGGAGAAATTCAAGGCTTTGTGTGTTTGGAGATACACCAGCAGTTTGTGTTCTGTATTTATAAGAAACCCCAGGCATGTCGATAAAACCCCATGAGCCTTGATACTGTCCGGATACAACATCTCAGACTGTGAGGGGAAAAAAATAAGCCCAACCGACTCCCATTTTAAAATATGAATCGATTTTGGTAATAAAACAGGCGGCTGTGCCGCATGTTCATTACAGAATGGTAATGGTTTTTTAATCGGAGTTAATTAACCAGAGTTTCCTTTACAATGTATTACAGTAATTGTAATTAACCACAGCAGGCTGAGCAGAACCATCACCATAATCCACTTCTTATCACTACAGATAAGAACCGCAGTCATGTTTCTGGGCTAATCATCTTCCTGTCTTAATGACACGCTACTAATTAAACAAATTTAAACTGTTTTCGGTTCAAATGTGACAAATCACCATAATGCATTTGACAATGTCCATGTCTTATATGACAACACAGCACAGCAGATTAAAACACAATCAGTGCATAATGAATTCCACCCTGTAAGCACAGAGTAATTCCATTAGTGCACACAGGCGTGTGTCCATAATAAATATATTTGCGATATTTAAGACATTAGCCATGATTATCTTTTAAGAAGATGCCGCCTACACAAAAAGCATTTTAAGCAGTACTTATGCTCCATTCTGCGATGTATTGTAGCATTGTAGACCCACCTCTCGTTAAGCACTTAACTGAGAACTAAATCGGAAAAAAAGGAAGTGAGAAGAAAAACCCCTCACTAACGTGTTGAACTAACGCCTCTCTAATAGCTTGATGCTATTCTTAGACCCTGATCTATTTTTACTAACACTAACACTAAGTATATGTTATTAATTTGGTCATGGTGTATCCCGAGCTATCCCAGAAACACTGGGCACAAGGTGGGAAGACGTCCTGGATGGGACACCAGTCCATTGTAGGTATAAATGGCTAAATGCTGTAAATACACCAAATGAGGAATTTATTTACAAATGTCAGTCTCATAGCTATTTTTCTCTCAAATGTTCTGTCATGTTTATGAGGGACGACGTGGATCAGTGGTTGCAGCTCTAAGCTAAAGATTCCATGAATAAAAAGTGTCTGATGCAGTTTTGTAAAGTGCAGGTGTGCACTGTTTTTGAGTCATACAGGGTTAAGTTTTTGACTAGCCCAGGTGAGTATTCAGAGGCGGCAGCAGGGTGTCGACTGACTGCCTCAGGACAGAAACCGTGTCTGTAGTTTAATGCTGTTTATCCCACGGTGCTGCTGTTTATCTGGACTGTGATTGGGTCAGAAGGTGTTGATTAGTTCTCTATAACAGCGGCTTTGACGGTAGCGCAGCTTTATATTAACGCGCTTGTTCTAATACGTTATTGTTTCTATAGTAACGGCTCATTCACTGGGATTTGGACGTGTACAGCGGATGCTCCACATAAACCGATTTTAACAAATGTTGATACGGCGAAGTTTTCTGTACAGAGATGCTTATTTAACATTTATGGAAGGAGTCTCCAGTGTCAACATTTGTAAGAGTCGGAGAGGCTGGTGAGGGAACTGTTTATAGCTGCTATAACATAAGTGAGAACAGGAACTAACTTGGTTAACACAAAATGAATGCAACTATAAATGGATAATAAGTACGGTGGTGTTGTTGTGGTTTTTTTAAATCAATAACAATAGTAATCGTTGGTAAATTGCTGTGGTGTAAGAGGAATAAAACACTTAGGGATGTGCTGTTCTAGGAGAATAATCAGGTTAAGGGTGGTTACAGTAACTCCACTTCATCACACCATCTTGAACAGCACAATAATTTTAACAATACCCTTGTTTAAATATAATTTTTCTATTAGTTATAGAGTATTGTGACGATCTACAGTCAGTGCTCTTCAGTAAGGCGCTGGGAACACTGTGTGTGAGGTGTGAATACACCCTGAATTCACGGGACGGCAGCTGCTCACAGTGTGAGTATATTTTAATAGGCGGTGGTGCAACTTCTGAAATGATAATTAAATATGAACAGCAAGCAAACAGAGCTGTTTAGTCTATGCGAGAATTCCCAAAACTCATTAGCGCTCTCGTCATCCCCTCGGCCTCGTCTTCAAATCTGACTAAAACTCTAAACAGTGATGAGCTCAAATCAAATAAACCTCAACAGGCATCGAGAGGCCTTGCGTTTCGTTCAGCACACACTCATATTCGACTCAATCAACACACTCGAGCAGCGCTGCAACGTCCACAATGCGTTCACACACTCCTGCGTTCACACACTCCTGGAACGACGCTTCATCTCAAGAGAGACATTGTGAAAACAAGAAAACAATTACAGAACATCACAGAGCTGAGAGAAATCTCCAGTGAGCTTTGACTGATTCTCTTCAACCCTGAACGTCATTTAATAGATCACAGAGAACCATGTACAGCTCGACAAACACCAGTAACCCGAAAGCTTTACCCACACTCCCAAAGCCTGTTTACTGAGAAGCACTACAGTTACGGTTTACTTACCACACAGGGGCGGAGTTTGTCTAAAACAAAAAGAAAACGTCCACAAAAAAAAAAGAAAAAATGGCAGTGGTGGCTTAGTGGTTAAGGCTCTGGGTTACTGATCAGAAGGTCGGGGTTCAAGCCCCAGCACTGCCAGACTGCTACTGTTGGGCCCTTGAGCAAGGCCCTTAACCCTCTCTGCTCCAGGGGGCGCTGTATCATGGCTGACCCCAACTTCCTAACATGCTGGGGTATGCGAAGAAAAGAATTTCACTGTGCTGTAATGTATACGTGACAAATAAAGAATCATTATCATTATTTCTTTCTCTTCTTACTTACAGCTGGCATATGATATTGACAAGGAGGCTGAAGAACAGAATTCATACTTGGATGGCATGGTGTGTTATCCTGTCAGCAGTCATGCAGTCTTGTACAAAAACAGGACTGGGTCTATTCCTAGTCTAAACAATATACAGGGTGGCAGAAAAGTTAGGAACCAATGAGAGTATACATCCAGGGTGTCCTAAAAGTCTCTATACATAAGGGGCCGTGTTTGCCAGCACCACGTCGGTTGTGCCTTCGTCAGTGGATGTTGGCGGACATCCACTTCTCGGTCGGTCCTTAACACTTCCAGTCTCTTTGAATTTGTTAATAAGTTTGGCCGCGGTGTCATGTGTGATGTGCTCGCCAAGAAACATTTTGGAATGCATTTTGCTCAAAAGTGTTAATTTCCCCTATGTATGGAGACTTTTAGGACACCCAGTATTTATTATTTACAACATATGCTCTACAGCAGGGGTGTCCAGTCTTATCCGAAAAGGGCCGGTGTGGGTGCAGGTTTTCATTCCAACCAAGCAGAAGTCACAACATTGGACACCCCTGCTCTACAGGTTCATCCTCAGTCACTGTAACTGGTTTTTTTTTTGCTCAACATATTCCCATTGGCTTTTAGGTCACCCTGTAGACATTTTAGGAAATATGGTACTCGGTGGCTTCATGCCATACAGTTATCAAATATTTGAAGACGCTAACATTTATTAACACAGTACATTGATTTTGAGATTTTTTTTCTTTCCTTTAGGACTCGAATTTCCTCAGTGCAACCGGACTGTTAACGGGCAGCGTGAAGAGGTTTTCCACGATGGTCCGCTCTGGCCGAGATAACCGCAAGATCCTGTGCTACGTGTCAGTAGGCCTGGTCCTGATGTTCTTTGTGCTTTACTATCTAGTCAGAAGAATACAGAACTGACATGTCTGCATTATTTTTTTTTTTTTGTAATACGTTTTCTCAGTTTTATGAGAAATATATTCATTTCTGGGAATTCAGTACTTCATCTTTGTTTATATGAGGAAATGTTTTCACAGATCGCTCATCTTCCAGGTGTATTAAAGGTGATTAGAACTGAAAGCTCCTTGGTGTGGTTCCTTGTTATCCTGTACTGAGATGCTTGCTAATTACTATAGTGATGTAATCAGGCTTTGATTGCAATATATTCCATAAATGATGTAACGAAATAAAGATTTTAAAGAGATTTTTTTTTTAAATTCTTGGAAATCCTAAGGAATGACATAAGACTATTTAAAAATAATGTAAGAACTAAATGCTTTATAAATGAACTTTGTTTCTACTAATTGTCTAGTATGTAACTAAGTATAGACATACTGTATCTGTATTGTTTCTTCTATTATTATTCTTAAGGATATTTCTAACATGTTTTCTTCTGTATAATAATAATAAAAAAAAAATTCACATTTGCCTTTTATTTATTTATTTATTTTTTTATTTATTTATTTTTATTTTGTTCATTCTCAGGCCTTCTTTTCAACTTTTAAATATGCTCTTTAGGTGACCAGCACGGAGTTGAGCTGTGGTACTTTAATTTGAGTAATATGTAAATCCTAGTGTGTCGTGCTTATACAGTTTAACATAGTTTTACAGAGCACTAGATAACTTTTCTTTAAAAATTGTGAATTGTTGGCTTTGTTATATGCCACAGTATGTATTTAAGCTGGCTTGAATATCTGAAGAGTGACTATTTTAAGGTCTTTACTGTATCGTATATCTTTATCAGGAAAATAAAGAAGATATTTTGATGTCATTGGATGCCTGACAAGCCAGCGATAAACAATAAACTGAAAGCTTGCCCATCTAATCATAGCTAAATTTAGCCCTTAAACTTTTGTAAATTGAATCAGGCCCATACTTGGACGCTGACAAAGTTATTACGTTAGCTGTTTACCACAGGATATTAGAGTTGAAATAAAATTGGTGTCTGGAAATGCGTGCTCAATTGTATTCAGGTCAGGACTTGGCTAAAGTTCTACTTCATTCCCTTAAAAAAGTCTTGGGTTGGTTTGGAAGAATGCTTTCAGTCATTGTCCATCAGCAGCATGAAGCACTACCCAATGGGTTTTGAAGCATTGAGCTGAATCTGAGCAGATATTATAGCCCTTCAGATTTAATCCTGCTGCTTTTGTCAGCAGTCACATCAATAAATACAAGGGAACCAGTTCCACTGGCAGGCATGCATGCCCGCCCATGCCATAAGATGAGGTGATACACTTTGGCTCATGAGCCCTTCCTTCCCTTCTTTAGACTTTTCTCTTTCTGTCATTCTGCTATAAGTTGATCTTTGTGCCATCTGTCCATAGGATGTTGTTCCAGAACTATACAGGCTTTTCATTTTTTTTTTTTGGCAAACTCTAATCTAGTCTTCCTGTATTTGAGGCTTAGCAATGGTTTACATCTTTTTGTATTTACTCTGTACTTTGAGCTTTAGTTGATTATTTTATATCAACTCCACTATATTTTGGTAGACAGCTAAAATAATAACAACTTTGTCGGTGTCCAAATATTTATGGACCTGGTTGTATGTCACATTTGTAATGATTTAATGTTGGATATGCAATATAATAACATATATGGTTGAACTGGGCTGTTGGCACCCGTGAAAAGAAGTAGAGCTATTTCCTGAATCCCAGTTTAAACCCTGAGTACAGTATATGTTGATGTACAAAATAATTGCGATACTTCATGCTGATGTCATGTCATTTTTTACAAAAAAACACTACATGGCCAAAAGTATGTGGACACCTGACCATCATACCACAGGGGCCTTCCCCAAACTGCTGCTACAAAGTTAGAAACACACAGTTGTATTAGGATGTCTTTGTATTTTTCTTCACTGGAACTAAGAGGCCCAAACTTGTTCCAGCATGACAATGCCCCTGTGCACAAAGCGAGATCCATGACGACATGGTTTGCTAAGGTTGGTGCGGAAGAATTCGAGTGTCCTGCACAGAGCCCTGACCTCAACCCCACTGAACACCTTTGGGATGAACTGTAACACCGACTGCACCCCAGACCTCCTTGTCCATCATTAGTGCCTGACCTCACTAATGCTCTTGTAGCTGAATGAACACAAATCCCCACAGCCAATGAACATGACAAAGAGTACAAAGTGTTGACTCGACCTCCAAATTCCTCAGATCTCAATCTGTTTGAGCATCTCAGGGATGTTCTGGGATAGAGGCCCCACCTCGCAATTTACAGGACTCGTAAAGGATCTACTGCTAGCTAACGTCTTGGTACCAGATACCACAGCACACCTTCAGAGCTCCTGTGAAGCCTATGTCTAGACGGCTCAGAGCTGTCTTGGTGGCACAAGGCGCACCTACACAATATTATCCAGCTGGGTTTAATGTTTTAATGTTATACCTAATCGGTGTATAGTCTACACCAATATTTGAGTAGGCTATTTCTGACATTCTTCGATATTCATTTCAGTTGGAGTGAGTAATAAAGCTAGGAATAACCCCCACAGATGTTTATGTCTCCGGTCCTGTAGATGGCGCTACTGCATAAAGTAGCACCAGCTCCATCCATTCAGGTTACTTTCATTTACCTTCCCAACCGCTAGCAGCACATTGGCATTGTTCTGGAGGTTGTGCAGAGACAAATACCCGAGCAGTTTATTAACAAGCTCGTATTTATTCGCGTGTGTTTATCAACAATGTCAAAAGAGACCGAGCAGGCTGTGGGAGAGGCGACTACAGAGGAGCAGCAGGTCAGTCCCAGCTAAGCGTTAGCAAGTCACCAGCTAGCATGCTGTTTCCCAATATGGCTCTCATGTCATGTCATATATCATATCATATCCTATCATATCCCAACGTCTGGAAATGATCATGGCGTGTATATTTGCCCAGCATTGCTCTGATATAACGTTATCCTTATTCACTAATCTCAGCATGAACATGCCCTGCTGCTCTGAAAGCCTGTTTGGGGTTACCCACTTGTTGACCACCTAGTTTATTTTAATTCTATATGTGTTTGGTTACTAACTCTCCCTTGTCCTTTATTCACTCCCCATGTTGTACAGGAGATGCAGGATAAAGTCGTGAGTCCTGAGAAGGCAGAAGAAGCTAAGTTGAAGGCTAGATATCCTCATCTGGGCACTAAGCCAGGAGGCTCAGACCTGCTGAGGAAAAGACTCCAGAAAGGGGTATGGTTCAGTGTCCAAACAAGCATGCTATGCAGAAATGATTTCCTTATTGCTCAGATGATGTGCTGATCACGAGCCATTTCAACAAACCTGACCGCTTTAGAGCAGTGGTCACCAACCCTGCGTCCCGACTTGTACAGTTGTGCCCAAAAGTTTGCACACCCCTTTCAGAATCTGCTAAATCGTAATACTGTTAACAAAATAAGAGCGATCATTAAAATTCCCATGTTTTTTTATTTAGTACTGTCCTGAGTAAGCTCTTTCACATAACAGATGCTTACACATAGTCCACAAGACAAGATAATAATGAAAATTTTTTAACTGTATGTTCGGTGTAAATTGTTTTTTGTTTAAAGATCTTCTTTTTTTTTCTTTTTTTCCCTTTTTTTTTTTTTACTTTTTTTTTTACTTTAGTACCGCCCTTCAGATGCTAAATAAGATTACAGGTTACGTGTCTCCCAGAAGAGAAAATACTAAGAATTTACACTGTTCGTCCTGTTCAAAATTTTATATCCTCCTGGATCTTAATGTATCGTCTTGTCTTCTTGAGCATCAGTGAACGTTTGCACCTTTTGTAATAGTCGTGTACGAGTCCCTCAGTCGTCCTCAGTGTGAAAAGATGGATCCGAACATCATATAGTCGCTGTTGGAAAGGGCTCGAATATGCAGAAGATGCTGGAAAAGTAAAGAATGTGCAGGACCTGGAGGATTTTTCTGAAGAACAGTGGGCGGTTTAACTGCTCAGGACAAACGAGGGACTCATGAACAACCTTCACAAAACATAAACACAGTCGCTGATCATCCAGGTAACGACACACAGGATTAATAATCGAGGGTGTGTAAACTTTTGAACGGGGTAATTTTTTATAAATTCAGCTATAATCTTGTCTTGTGGACTATATGTAAGCATCTGTTATGTAAAATAGCTTATTCAGGACAGAACTAAATAAACAACAACATGGGATTTTTATGATCAATCTTATTTTATTAACAGTATTACGATTTAGCAGATTCTGCAAGGGGTATGCAAACTTTTGTGCACAACTGTATACTAAATGTATACTAAAAGTACATACTTTTGAGTGTGTATTAAGAGTATGCGAGTACTAGGACATACTAACACGTCCTGTAACGGAAGAGAACTACGGGACTACGGTTGCTGCGATGGCCTTGAGACTGCAATTACCACATACAAATTTACACTCGGGTCTCCTTTGGTGAACAGTGGACTAGTTCACCAAAACAGACTTCATATAAAAACCAAAATGAACTTTCTTTTACGTTCACACTATCCGTTGTGACCCAGATGAGGACGGGTTCCCTTCCGAGTCTGGTTCCTCTCAAGGTTTCTTCCTCAT
>JANDJT010000199.1:539051-551625 GCA_024331685.1 Stegophilus panzeri | reverse complement strand
TGATGGTGTGTGATGGTGTGTGATGAGAGTATGGTGGTGTGTGATGCGAGTATGATGGTGTGTGATGGTGTGTGATGAGAGTATGGTGGTGTGTGATGCGAGTATGATGGTGTGTGATGGTGTGTGATGGTTGCACTGTGTGTGTTGATGACTGTGCATATTTACATTTACATTTATTCATTTAGCAGACACTTTTATCCAAAGCGACTTACAAATGAGGCATATTTATTAGCTAGCTTCAATATAAATTAACATAAATTGAGTTATAAAATTTCTGATAATCTGCTAATGCTTTATGGGTAATACACTCCCAGACTACATTTACAAATTTCATGACATTTGACCTCTGACTCCTGATTTTAAGATATAGACTTCCATACACTCCTCTGTGCTGAGGATGTGAGGTCAGTATGAACAAGTGAACAAAGCAGGCTATGTGTGTGTGTAGCTCATTGTTCAGCTCTTTGAAGACATTAATAAACCTCCTGTAATCGTTGTTCCCTGTAAACACTACACATGACTGTTTTTCTTTCCCGCTGCTGTCACTGAGGTCGAGCTCATAACCTTCTGTTGTATAAACTTCACTCAGAACATCTCTAAATCTCAGCGATCATCTCAGAACATGTCCTTATTTTCAGTAAAAAGACATCTTAGCAGTATATCTAGTATTTTACTACAGACCAGTTTATTACAATGCCTTTTTTCTAGACGTTTCTACAAACATTTCTACCAACAGTTTCTTTAAAAAAACAAGAAATACCAACTAATTCTGTAAGATTGTTTTAGTAAACATATCTAGAAGTAGGTTAAAATTATCTACCCCCATTGTTGGTAGATAATAGCATTGTTAGAACAGCAATACTAGATGGTATCTCAAATGGTGTCAGTGAGTGTTTTTGCCAGTAGAGGGCAGAATATATAATCTGTGTCCCTCTATATCGGTTTGGATAGAACCAATGGTCAGTAGATAGACAGAAATCAATGTCCCATTTTTATTGGGACCACTCCATTCCAGTTTCAGTGTGCAGAGAGTCAGCCTTGTCACTTGTGAGATCTGCAGCAGGATTGATGAATTTGGCCTGCGGTGAGTTGACATGTTTGCACACGGGCTGCAATTCGACTCCCCACGGCGCGAGACTGACTGACTGCCTCTCCAAATGGAAATTAATCATAAATTCCTCCATGTCTACAGGCGAGGCTTCATGTCTATAAGTGCTCTTCTGTTTTGAAACATTCGCCGCAATTACAGTGAGATGCGGCCATTAAAAGCACGAGTGGCTCTGCCGAGGCAGGTCCACTTCCTGTTACAGAGGGTACGGGGTGCACAAAGGAGACTTGCATATTTCTGCTCCTGCACAAATAACCGCCAGCTGTTTTCCTGCTCTATTCAAACATGCCAAACAGCACCGACTCTGCCTCGGCCTGAGGCACTAACCTCACAATGCCAAGATTCTCTCTCTCTCTCTCTGTCTGAACTGTAATTGAGTGATTATAAAAGCTCAGAAATGATAACAATGTAGCATGCATTGTGCTACCCGTTACTTCAAACATTTCGCTGGAAAAGTCTGGGTTAGTGTTAATGCATAATAAAATGTAAGAGCTCATCTGGTTACAGCATACTAATGCAGGCCATGAAATGTCAGTGTACGAGGGTAAAGGGGCAGGTTTTGAATGGTTAGCGTTCCCTTTCAAAGGGAACTCAAAATTGCCCGTCATATTGGCTGTTCAATGGGTAGCTTGGTTACGGCGGAGAGGCACCTATAGCTCAACCTCTCAGGGATTGAGGATAAGGTCTCCCTGCTAGAAGCCCCTGTTGAACCTTCCGGCCTGTTCAGAGGCACGGTGACGAGGGATTATGCTACTATGATGAGGGCATTTCTATCCCCAACACGCGTGGGGTGAATCCTTTCATCATTGAGCAAGATAAAGCTGGGTCTGGGCATCCCCTCCAGTCTCTACGATAGACTGTTGGGGCTTATGAGACCGTTTCACTGGTGACTGAAAAGTCGGTGGGATGAAACCCCTGAGAGTAATCAGTGACACATGGCGATGCCTATGTGCTCTGAAAAATTGGAGGTGTCCCCGGTTTCTAGCCTCAGGTCACACTCTGTTATCACAAGACGGTAGTGACAGATGCCTCCCTCATGGGCTGGGGTGCAGTCTTAGACGGCTGTCCAGCTCACAGTCTCTGGATTGGCCCTCATCTGGAGTGGCATATAAATCGCCTAGAAATGGGGGCCGTATTTCTAGCACTGAAATTCTTTCTTCCTCAATTGAGAGGTCACCATGTGTTTAGTTGTGACAGACAAGACAGCGGTGGTCTCATATATCAACCATCAAGGAGGGTTACGTTCGCACCCCCTGTTCAGGCAGGCACAAGTAATTCTTCTTTGGGCAGAGGTAAAGTTTTTGTGAGTGACTGCAATGTACATTCTGGGCAACTGGAATGTGGGGCAGACATCCTGTCAAGGCAGGAGCTTAGGCCCGGGGATTGGTGGCTCCATCGACAAGTGGTGGAGTCCATGTGGCAGACATTCGGCCAAGCAGAAGTGGATGTGTTCGCCTACGAGGAGACAACACACTGCCTGCTGTGGTTCACCCTCACTCCTTCCTCACCATTGGAGCTGGACACCATGGTGCACATAGATTCTGTCTCTCAACCAAGGTTGTAGAGACCACGTTGAATGCTACAGCACCATCAGGTGGTGACTTTTTGTCTTGTGGTGTGAGGAATGTCAGTTAGTAAGACTGCAGTAAACTACACAATAGCTACACTCCTGGAGTTCTTACAGGGACATTTCTAAGCCGGGTTGGCTCCTTTTACAATCAGGGTCTACGTGGCCACCATATTAGCTAGCCATGCCCCTATTGATGGAGCCTCTGTGGGGCAACATCCTCTAACATTGAGGTGTATGCATGGTGTCACGCAGCTGAGGCCCATCTACAGACCATATATACCTTCCTGGGACCGGTCTGTGATCCTGGAAGGTCTGTCAGGTGCCCCATTTGAGCCCTTAGAGTCAGCCTCAGAGAAGCTTCTGACTGTAAAGGTAGCTCTTCTGCTGGCCCTGACATCTCTCAAGCAAGTAGGAGATCTACAGGCTCTCTCTATTGCCCCTTCCTGCCTTGACTTTGCCCCTGGATTAACGAAGGTCTTCCTATATCCTAGGCTGGATTATATTCCTAAAGTGCCTACGTCTTCTGCCCAGCTAGTAGTGTTGCAGGCTTTCTGCTCTCCTCTGTTCCTCATACCGGAACAAGAGAAATCGCACTTATGTTGTCCAGCAAGGGCTCTATGTACTTACATCCACTGCTCTGGCCAGTGGAGTAAGTCAGAGAAGTTGTTGGTCTGTTTTGGCGGCAACAGTAGAGGTGATGCTGTGTCAAAGTAGCGCATCTCTAATTATCCAATTATTGGAAGCAATATCTATTGATTATGAGGCGTGCTGTCACGCAACGCATCTGGGCATAAGGGCTCATTCCACTAGGGGGGTCGCCTCCTCAAAGGCTTTATCCAAAGGGGTACCCTTACAGGATGTGTGTGCTGCGGCAGGGTGGTCTACGCTGCACACATTCATTCAATATTACAGTCTGGACATGCATTCCACCCTGGGCTCGACTGTCTTGAAGTGACCTTCAGGCTCGGATCTTTTGAACAGGCAATACTCTCAGTATGGCGGAGTGGGTATACTCGTTCCCATAGCGTGAAGCTCATGCAACATTGAGTTCCCTTTGAAAGGGAATGTCTGGGTTATGTATGTAACCCTGTTCCCTGAGAAGGGAATGAGACGTTGCATAGCTTTGTCATACTGGGGCATGCCTGCGAATTGCGTCTTCACTTCAGATAATAGAGGCTCACGATGTGGTTCACAGCTGGCGTTTTTATAGTCACAAAACACGCGTAATTGCCACGTCACCTGACCATGGCAGACCTATAAATAGGAGTGATTTCACACAGACTTCAGATACCGGTCACGTGTGAGGGTGTTTCCCACAGTGTGAAGCTTACGCAACGTCTCATTTCCTTCTCAGGGAACAGGGTTACAAGCATAACCCAGATGTTTTTACTAAGCATACAACCATCTTTTTATTTTCTGATCTCTGTCTAGCTGAACATGTCACTCTGGGATTCGCTTAATTCGTTTAGTGTACACCAGTGTAATCGTACCATGTATGAATGTGATCCATTCTCAGACCCGGGCCTAAATAACACAAATACTGAAAAAAAGAAAGAAAGAAAATTCACATATACACACACATGATAATAACGAGCTCGGCATGGACAGTGGGTATGTGAAAAGGCAGCTGGGATTAATATAGTGTGTGTGTGTGTGTGTGTGTGTGTGTGTGTGTGTGTGTGTGTGTGTGAGAGACAGATATCCGGCCGAAACTCCACCCATTGTCGATGGGGCATGGGACGGGGGCGGGGCCTGGGAGTGGGGCGGTTGTGGAGATGATGTGGAGTTTGGCTACGAGAAATCCAAACAGTTTATGGATGCCAAGCGCAGGAAGGACAAGAGTGACATCCGCACCCTCATCGACCTGCACAACAACGAGGCTGGACGCCTGGTAATTATTATTAGAATTAGGGGGCCAAGCACCGAAGGTGCGTAGGTGCCCTATTGTTATACTACCTTTTCTTATTATCCTTCTGCTTCTTCTGGCTAGGGTGTCTATGGTAACCCATAGCACTGTCTGGTAAAGAGTTATGAAATTTGGCACACTGTTTGGGGAGGGTATGAGGAAGATATTCTCACTAACTTTGGGCCAAGGGCTGCCAACAGTCTAGTGCCACCATCGGGTCAAATTTGGGCCTAATTTGGAAGTATCTTCATGGTCATAAATTTTGAACCGTGTATCCATAATTTAAAAAGCAGACATCCCTGCGTTTCCTGGGTCAAGATGAGTTCAACACACTCTATGATGTCAGTTTTCACCTAATTTTATTTTCCATCGTCTTGGATTTAGTCAGAAATGTTTTTTTCGCTACTCTTCCTACAACTTTTTTCCAATCATCACCAAATTTGTCTATAATCTTCTGACTAAGCCTGAAAAAATGTTCAAAAAAATTTTGATATTCCAAATGGTATGTCCATAATGGGCCAACGAATCCAACTGCAAAGCCACCAAACAGGTAGTGAGGCTGTATCTCATCAATGAATTTGCACACTGACACAAAACTTGGTAGGCATTTTCAGGACCATGAGACAATACAATAAAGTTCATGCCAATGCCACTTACTGTGCAAAAGTAACAATAACATAACTACTCCTTCTGCACATTTTGTCCAACCTTCATCAAATTTAGCTCACACAATCTGGAGACCTGTCTGAACAAAAGTTATCAAAGGAATTTTGATATCCAAAGCCGTTCTCCTGTAACATGCCAGCAAATGCAATAAAAAAGAACAGGATGCGAGGATGTATTTCAGCAATGCATCTATCAGCAATGTATCATCACGAAACTCGATAATTATCTTCAGGAGTATGCCCTGAATGGACATTTCCTGACTGTACCACCTTGTGGTCAATAACTGTGACAACTTTTTTTTTTTCTTCTATCCTTTGAAGAATTTGTGCTAAATTCACATTAATTTTTTCGTGTAATTCCATGGAGTTTGCTGAAGTGAATGCACATCAACATCTGAAATGCAAGAGTACTTCCTGTCGACCATTTTGGATTTTGTCAAAAAAATGTTTTTTGTGGGGGTTTTTTGCTACTCTTCCTAACAATTATGTCCAGTCCACACCAAATTTGGCAAACATCGTCAGACAAACCTGGACAAAAATATCAAAAGAATGTTGATATTCCAAATAGTTTGCCCATAATGTGCCAACAAATCTGACAGTGAAGCTGCAAAAAAGGAAGTTAGGCTGTATCTCAGCAACAACCTTGACACACTGACACAAATCGTGGTAGGAATTCTCAGGACTATGCCCTGAGGCTATGCAACAAACTTTGTGACAGCACCACTTACTGGTCAAATGTTACAATAACATGCCAAACGTTATTCCATCGAAGTGTCCATTTTTGGTATTCCTCCTCCAAATTTTATCAAATCATCACCAAATTTGACTCACATCATCTTGAGACCTGTATAACCTTGCACAAAGTGGGGGAAGAAGGTCCAGTCTGATGAGAACAAACCAATTGTTAGATGTTTTTAAGTTGAAAGAATAAAATATTTTTTAGCAATCATGACCACAGGGCAAACTAGTAACAGCACAGGTCACAGCAGTAGTAGCAGCTGCAGCAGCAATGTCACCCTGCTGCCCATTTGTTCATCTCGACCTTTCCTCCTACAGTCAGAGAATTCCACCACTGTCCATGGTCAAAACATACACATCATGATTGAAACTACAAATCACTTTTAAATCCTTTTGCCTAAAGTTATGGCTCTGTTTCCTGTAGCGTGTCTGTGAATGTGCAGCTCACCGAGTCTGGGTGCTTGGCCCCCAGAAATGCTGCTTGCAGCTATAATAATAATGACTATTATTATTATTATTATTATTATTATTATTAGCTGTAAAATAAATCTATTACTAGTATCCTCTCTCTCACACACACACACACACACACACACACACACACACACTGTATCTGTAGAATTATAGCATGCGCTATTGCCAAAAGAGATGCTAATTATTTAGTTAAGAGAGATGTGATTGTGTTATAAGATACAGTGAAGAACAATATGAGACGGGATATCTGTCTAAACACACATTCAGCTTTATGGTGTGTGTATGTGTGTGTGTGTGTGTGTGTGTGTGTGTGTGTGAGTGTGTGTGTGTGTGCGCACTCAGTGATGGACAGGCTTAAATGGGCATTTAACAGCCTTCAATAGCAAAAAACCTCGATCCTGCACTGAGCTGAAACAAAACTAAACTTATTAAGGAGATAGTGTGTCTTTGGGTTCATTTATGGGCATTACCCTTCTAACACTCCTGAGGAGCACACAGACCTCAAAATTGTTTTTTTTTATTTATTTATTTATTTATTTATTTATTACAAAATACAGTAGAATTAAATATCAGTGCCCAAGCCAAAGGCAAGAATTTCAGGGCAATCGTCCATAAGGTAGAGCTGAGAAGGAATAAACCTTGGGCAGAACCTTAGGAAGAACCACATGAGCAACATCCAGCCAGAAGCTATGCTTCAGTGTGAGGAGAGGATCAGGGGCTTGTATACCTAAGAAGCAAGGTATGGTTAGTAGTGAGCAGCTTGTAGACCTTAGGAGCAGGAGTAAGATGGTAGAAGGTGCAGGATCTGTCCAAAGGAGAGGCTTGTAGGCCTCAGAAGCAGAAACTGAAGGGTACTGTGGCTTGAAGACATTAGGAGCAGCAGCATGATCTTGTACATCTCAGGGGCAGGCATGGGATGGTAGCAGGAGCTTGTAGACCTTACAAGCAGGATTTGGATAATAGCATCTTGTCAGAAGCGGAGCATGTAGACCTCAGGAGCAGGATCATAGGAGTGAATTGCTAGACCTCAATAGTGTGATCAAGATGGCAGTAAGTATTTGTAGACCACAGGAACACCATGGCATGCTTGTAGACTGACTGTCTGTGTGGTCCTAAGAAGAGCCATGCTTTTTTTTTTTTTCAGATATGGATTTACTGACATCACCTTCTGAGGTCTGCCATCTGCAGACAGATCCTGTTATGACTAAAGGCAGAATAAAGGCAACAAAAGCTTGTTAATTGACAGACACTACTTTACAGATAATTTTTTTTAAATGACATAAGTGTGTATGAGTATGTGGCCTTGAGCTTCTTCAGAATGAGATAGACAGGTGGGTGTGGAAAGAGCAGGCAGAGATGTGCAGCGGATTTGAGCCTTTTTGAGATGATAATTATATGTAATGACATTCTTTTTCAACTGTACAACAAAAGAATCATTAATTGTCATGGATGAAAATGTTGTATTGGCATTAATGGTTGGTTAAGTACCTGAGGGAAGTTCAGGATTGAACTCTGCTGTCAGGTTCTGTAAGCTCTTTGGTAGCTCAAGGCTACAGAGAACAGGAGGGTACAGGAGGGCAAATTCCTTGTGAAGTGCATCGTCTTTTATCGCTTTAATCTGTGTGTGTGTGTGTGTGTGTGTGTGTGTGTGTGTGTGTGTGTGTGTTTAACTGCAGGCAGTGAAGAATTACATGAGGACTGAATGCAAATGCCACGGGCTGTCGGGTTCCTGCACACTGCGTACCTGCTGGAAGAAGTTGCCTCGGTTCCGGGAAGTGGGCAATCGTCTTCTAGAGCGCTTCAATGGTGCGTCAAAGGTGATGGGAGGCAATGATGGAAAAACACTGATCCCTGTTGGCCAGAACATAAAAGCTCCAGATAAACAGGATCTGATCTATTCAGCTGAGTCGCCTGACTTCTGTCTTCCAAACAGGAAAACAGGTTCTCCAGGGACCAGGGGGAGAACCTGCAACAGCACGGCATTGGACGTGAGTGGGTGTGACCTGCTGTGCTGTGAGAGAGGGTATAGAGACGAAGTTGTTGTTCTGGAAGAGAACTGCCACTGTCGGTTCCACTGGTGTTGCGTTGTTCAGTGTAAAAAGTGTTCAGTCCGCAAGGAACTGAGCCTCTGTCACTAAGTTCTTACCTGGTGGACAACCTAGAACTATATTGTCCTGTTGGTGTTCGCAGTCCCAGATTACCTGGCTTGTCTGCTTGGGGACTGGATCACTGAATCCAGAACATTGACTGTCTTTCTATAGAACTTCAATTGTGCACTCTCCTGATTGAATTCCAGATTACTGCCTCATCAGGTGGAGAATCTACATCATGCGCTGTTCCAGAACATGATTTATCTGCAGAGGATTCATTAAATGTGAACTGTTCTGTTGATGGGTCTAGATAAACCATTCACTTGCAGGGGAATCTAGATCACAGAGGACCTTGTTGGATCATATGCTGTATCGCGATGGTTCCATTTTACTAACTGATCAATTGGAGAATCTAGAACATAAATAAGCTGGTTTATGGCAGAGTAACAATCAAACTCAGACACGTCTGCTTAAGTTCTAGACTTGCCTTTCAATCATTCTTCAATACGACATGTTCTGATTGAGCTTTTCCACACTGACTCAGCTGGTGGATATTTTTGAATGCTGACTAATTTTTATGAACATGGTTTTTCAAACATGATTTGCTTTTACAAATATCTCCAACGGGGACTGCTGAAGTTCCAAGTCATTGGCTGTTCTAGTGAAAAATCTGGACTGCTTTGTTAAAGAACTCTTAAGGTGCTGAATCAAGATCACTGACATGATGTTCCACAACATGGCTCACTTGCAGAATGATCTAAAATGCACACTCTTCTGAAGATGTCCTAGAGTATTGACTTATCTAATGGAGATTGGATAACAGTGACATAACATAACAGTGGATAACTAGGTGTAGAACCTAGAACATGAACTCACTTCTTGTTGTTACAGAATGTGACTTCTGCAGAGGGATGACCAAAGATGGACTCTTTGCTTGAAATTCTAGATAACACTAAAACATCTTCTGTTTAAGTTACAAAACACAGACTCACCAGATGGAGCTCTAGAACCCTGAGTCTTCTAATGGAGCTTTACCAACCTGACTTATCTAGAGGAAAATCTAGGGGAGAAAAATACTTGTAAAGTTCTCAAAGTCTAACTCACCAGATGGAGAATTTCCAGTGCTGACTGACATTCCAAGTGGAAATACTAGAATCTGTACTGTTCAAATTCTAGATCACTGACACCCTTGCAGAACCTGATTTTTTTTCAAGAAGGTTCTGCACTATAACTGGGAGTAAATAGACATTTTAATACTTCAAAGTTAATACTGCACTGTTCTCCTAAGAAAGAACTTCAAAACACCAATGTTTATTTGTTTGATAGTTAATTTGCCAAAACCCTTGCAGTCCAAGTACAGTTCTAGAGTCATCAGTGATGATTGGTTCTGCCAGGCATTAAAAAAAAACAAACATGCATATGTTCCTTTGTGCATGTTTTAATTGAGTAAAAACAAACATTGAGAGATTTGTGGAGAAAATATTTGTTGTGGCACTGTGAAGAATGTGCAGCGTCAAGACAAAGAACAAAGACTTCTATTTATACACAATAACATGGCGACTACTAACAGAATGAGATGTCTCTGGAATATTTTGTCCAAAGCACTTTGAATATAAGAACTATGCACATTGTACTCGTGTTTAATCCTTCATCCATGTTTAAAACAGCAATATGTAAACACCCCTTTATTTTTTATAGTTTTTTTTATTACTATTATATTCTTCAGTAATTTAATACATAGAGCTTTTACTAGGCAGTGGCATGATGGCAGTTTTGTTTTCAAACCTTCTATTCTTTTTTTTATTGATTTTAGATCACATTCGTGTCAATTAAGCAAATCTGACACTGCTCATACTACTATGTATGTTTTTACTACAAATAGAAGACATTGAGGTGTAAAAGTTGTATTTTGATATCCAACCCACGATTGCCTATTTGCAAGAATTTCCATGAGCTTCTGTTGAAAGTCATAAATGTTTGAAAATTACAGTGTATAAAAATGAACATAGCATTTCTTGTATTCAATCCAACAAAGTCACTGCTACGTTTTCCTGAAGAGAAGGAAACCGAATCTCATAAAGTCAAAACAATGTTGACGTTGAGTGAAAGAGAATCTTTATTTACATGACCAGGGTGAAGTGACACAAATCTGATTTTATGATTGAACATGACACAGGTCTGATTTTTTTTAATTTTTAATTTTTATTTTTTTTTCCAGAACTGTGTGGATGCAAATGTCTGATCTTTTCAAATCAGACTTGAGCCACTTTTGTAAGTGGTCCTAGATCGGATATGCATATCTGATATGTGGCCATGCGACATGAATGAGAACGGTCAGATTGGGATTCATGTGGTTTTTTTTTTTCGCTTGCAGATACACATACTGTATCACTGTCAGTGTCAGTATCCAGTATCAGCAGTGATTATATCCGGCGCGAAAATGTGGAAATTGGTGATTGGGTTGATTATTTGGAGAAATTGATCAAGCAAAACTGCCGGGAACTGAAACTGAAAGGTGCTCAACAAACCGATGTGCACGTGTGGGGCATTTCAGAGGGCAGATGGGTTCACACTTAAGGTTATGAATGTGACCCATCAATGAACTGACAATGATCCAACAGGTCCAATCTGAGCCAATGAAACTTGTGATGAGCATAAACTTGAAAAACATGATGACTGAAGTGTTAACCTGGAATCACAAAAAAATCACAGAACCTACGTCAAGTGACACTGAAGTTTTCACATTTTACACAATGGCTTTGGTTAATTAATCGGCGTAATCCTATAGCACAGGTTTTCATGGAAGAAGGTAGGTTCAATGGAACACTTGGAGAGGTTGGGGCTTGGGCCTATAGTTTCATTTAGATACTTATTTAAAGCTCTGAAAAAGCCTGGTTAACCTTGCCAGTAAGGAATTTACCAATTGCACTGTATTTAATTTAATTTTATTTAATTGCACTGTAAATGTCATACAATTTTTAGCCATCCTTATAACCTAATTAATGTGACAAAGTATATTAAAGATAATAATGGTAAATTCTATGGTAAATAAAATGGTAAATAATGGTAAATGGCACCTATTCAGAGAAATGTATTCTTTTGGTTTGCTAGCTAGTTGGTTTGGGTTGCACATAATTAAACAATGAAACAAAAAAAAAAGTAAAAAATCATTGCCTGAGTGGCATGTAGAGCTGAAAACATCCTTGTGAAACTCAAAGACATTGCTCAGGAAAAGGTAAATAGACCTTTTAGCAAGGGGGTATATGTTTCACAAAAATCACCCAAGCATGGAGAACATGGAGCCGGTGCTCAATAAATGATTAGATACCTACAGTCTCCTCTGAACGTATTGCAAAAGTAAGGCCAATTCTTTTGATTTTGCTATAAACTGAAGACATTTGGGTTTAAGATGTATATCAGACTTTAGATCAGAATTTCAGTTTTCATTTCTTGATATTTACATCTAGATGTAAACAACTTAGAACATGGCACCTTCAGTTGGAACCCATTTGTCGAGTGATCAAAAATATTGGAACATATGACAGACAGGTGTGTCCTGTTAGCTTGATTTGTTTAAACAATTAATAGCTCTGAATGTCTACTCTTGGTTTTAGCCTTCAATTTCGCCTGTGAAAACATCAGTCAGTGACATCACCAACAACCTCCACAGGCCAGGGGTGAAGGTCTCACAATCCACCATTTGAAGAAGACTTGGAGAGCAGAAATACCACAAAATGTAAACCACCCATCAGCAGTAAGAATCAGAAAACCAGATTGGAATTCACAAAGAAATACAGAGATGGTCCACAAAAGTTCTGGAACCGAGATGAACCTCTACCAAAGTGATGGAAAGGCCAAAGTGTGGAGAAAGAAAGGATCTGCTCATGGCTTGGGCTTGCATGGCTGCTTCTGGAACATTCTCACTAATCTTTTATTGATGATGGAACTCATGATGGTAGCAGCAGAATGAATTCAGAAGTTTACAGGAACATTTTTTCTGGCAATTTACAGAGAAATGCATCC
>JANDJT010000199.1:527901-538777 GCA_024331685.1 Stegophilus panzeri | reverse complement strand
GAAGCTTCACAGAAGAAGAAACCAGCAGTTTGGTGTCAGTGAGTCGCAGGATTGATGCAGTTACTGCGAGTAAAAGAAATGCAACCAAATATTACGTGTTATTTACTTTCATTTACTTAAAGTCAGTCTGTTCCTATACTTTTGCTCACCTAAAATTGAGTGGTCTGATACGAAAGGGTTTGTTTTATGTTGTTTAAAATGTCTAGATGTAAATATGAGGAAATAAAAGCTGAAATTCTGATGTCATCTCAGATTTATCTTTTGATCTCCAACCCAAATGTCTTCAGTGTATAGTGAAAACAAAGTACTAGGCCTTGCTGTTCCAATAATTGCAGCAGAAACTGTAAATTAATAAGTAGTTTAAAACATTTTGTGTGTTGCATCCAGCATTTTTTGCATCTCGCAGCTCAGTTTAGCAGTGTGTAGTGTTCTTCTGCTGTTTATCAAAGTAAATAATACCGAATAATTACAAAAAAAAGTACATTTTAACGAGCATCATAAGATGTTCATCCTTATTACACCACTGCTACTTTTGAATCCTGAATCCTGATTGGTCAGAAGGTGTTGATTAGTTCTCTATAACAGCGGCTCTGACAGTAGCGCAGGTTTATATTAATGCGCTCGTTCTGATACGTTATCGTTTCTATAGTAACGGCTTGTTCGCAGGGACGTGTACAGCACATGCTCAACTGATAATAAACAGATTTAAGATGTCGTTCGTATGGTAAAGCTTTCTGTAAGGGTGTGTTTATTTAACATTTATGGAATGAGTCTCCAGTGTCAGTGCTTTGTAACACACAAAGTTTACATTTTGTGGTTTCATGACCAGCTGTGTTTTTCTTCAACAGAGGCAAAAAAAAAAGGGAAACTGGTCAGGGAACAATTAAATATAACTATAAGTGGATCAAAAGTATTCTTTAATAAATTAATAAATAAAAAAATTAACCGAGGCTAAATTGCTGAGTGTAAGAGCGCTCGGAGACGTGCAGTTATAGGAACTTTGGGGTGGTAACAGTAACTCTGTTTTATCACACCACACCGTTGTTGATTGTTTTACTAGAACAGCACAACTTAGTGTTTTTATTATTTACTTATCTCTACTGCTCTCAGCCGAGTCGTGGCATCTCATATGAGAAATATCATTTTAAAAAATGTAGTCGTATGATTTAGTTTTGACCTTTACATTATCACTCGCCGTGCATTTAAATTTACAGAAACTCAGTGAATTTACGACTGCTCTCTCGACACTGTCTTCATTTCAGGGAGTGTAAAACTGCATGACACCCGGGGTCCTGATGTTCCAGTAAAAAAATAAATAAATAAAGTATAACAGGTGTCTCTTACTTATTATTTTCCTGGACGGAGGTTACATTTTCCAACGCTGCAGTAGACTATTATTATATGACGTTATTTTCTGATTTGTTTCAGAGGCCATATTGTTTTTGGCTCAGTGCCAATGGGAGTTCGCGAATATCCGTGTCGCTCTGTAGGAATGGTTGTTCAGTCCACAATGCAAGTTTCCTCACTTGTGTTGAAAGATGAAATAAAACGTCTGCTCTGTGCTTTGGATCATGGTTTCATCTTCTACAGCATGCCTCTGTGATGACGCTCGATGTTTCTGTCCTGACAAGAGCAGTATCGTACATGGTTAGCTGACATTATATAAACACTGACGGATCACCATCAATGCACAAATTTACACAAACGTTTGCACAATCTATAGGAATAATCTGATATGAAATGTTGGCGCTAATGTACTGTCTGAACCAAAGTTAGCTTGAGCTAGCTAGATACATAACAAAGTGATAAACATAAATCCATCCAATTAAAGTTTGTCTAATTACAAATATTCATGTCATTGTGATGATAGCTAATATGACTGTGATCGGTACTTTAACCATGAATTCACACCGGTTATGTCAACACATCAGTTGGTCCACAATGGATATGTTTCAACTGCATTTTCATTGTTTCATTGTTACTGGCAGGAGAAAGAGAAACAACAAACAGATTTCCAGACTTATGAGAGCTTTTGTTTTGTTATGAAATTGAGATTAACTGTGTAAATAGAATAAACCTAATCTGAGAGTTACCAGAATCCCCTGCTGACAACCACAGCCCTCTCAGCAAAAATTTACACAAACCACTTCCTCTCAGCCACTCCCCTTCTCAGCCACACCCTCCTCTCATCCACGCTTCCTCTCATCCATGCCCCTTCTCAGCCACACCCTCCTCTCAACCACGCCCCTTCTCAGCCACACCCTCCTCTCATCCATGCCCCTTCTCAGCCACACCCTCCTCTCATCCATGCCCCCTCTCAGCCACACCCTCCTCTCATCCATGTTTCCTCTCAACCACGCCCCTTCTCAGCCACACCCTCCTCTCAACCACGCTCCTCTCAACCACGCTCCTCTCAACCACACCATTCTCTAAGTCACACCACCTCTCAGACATAAGCGAGCTTGACGTGCCACATGTAGGATAGCTCAAATCAAAGCAAAATGTATATTTGCTTAAAGTCAAGGTTTTAAAAAGGAGGTGTGGCCTCTGCCAGTATCATTGAAGGAGGCGTGATCCCTCTGTCTGTCAGTCACAGTGAGGGAGGTGTGGCCTCTGTGTGTTAGTCACAGTGAGGGAGGTGTGGCCTCTGTGCATGTTAGTGTCATATAATCATAGAAGTATAATGATCGAACTCTATTTTATATAACACTAAATTTGAGTTTAAATATTTATAACATTACATAGAGTCTCACATTTCCCTTCCACTGGCCTCAAACATGCCCTGTGGGTCTGTCTCTCTATTTGTCTGTCTCTCTATTTGTCTGTCTATCTGTCTGTCTGTGTGTGTGTGTGTCTGTGTCTCTCTCTCTCTCTCCCTACCACTCATCTGAAAGGAAAAAGGTGTTGTTTAGAGCAGGAACACACTCCCTTTGTGTTCAACAAGTCGGTGCAGGCTCTGATTTTTCCAAGAATTCGTCCTTGCGTAGCTGGAGACTGAGGGAGGAATGGAGAGAGAGAGAGAGAGAGAGAGAGAGAGAGAGAGAGAGAGAGAGAATGACAGCCTCTAAAACCCCACACACAGGCGATAGATATATTTATTAAAAGAAGCTTCTAATTTGGCCGCTGCGTATTTGAATGGGGGATCACTTTGCGCACACACACACACACACACACACACACACACACACACAGTGCGTGGTAAGGAATGTTCCAGGCTGTGTCTTTGCCTGCTGGTAGTAAAACACACAGGAGTAATGAAGGCCTGTCACTCAGCCAGACGCAAAGCATGATGGGACTGTCTTGTCTCCTTGTCCCTGATCAACCAGATAAACCTACAGGATCACCACATTTCCTCTGATCAGTCACACACACACACACACACACACACACACACACTCTGCTATAACACTTGTCTAGAATCCACCAATAGGACAACGGTAAACTCACAGGATTTCCGGATCACGCTGATTGATGACGTGAGCAGAACGTAGTCATTATCTTCAATCACAGGCCTATCGTTAGAGGATCTTCATCATATAATCTGACATGCTATCACACAGCCTCTTACAAAATTCACAATAGAGTTTATAGTGTGATGAGACATTAATATTAATATTAATTAGGATGCACCACAGTGTGCAAAACATTAACGCTAAGCATTCTGATTTGAGACAGAACCATAATTTTTAGGCATACTGTATATGCAGGTTAAAGACTTGGCATTTATCCCGTTAGCATTTAGATAATGATGTATCCGAGAGGTCTAAGATAAAATAAACTCGTTCTCTGGTTAAGGCCTTTGCACAGCAAAATTGATTGATTGATTTAACAAATCATTAAAAATTAAAATGATGAGTTTTAAACGAAGATTTTTTTTTTAAATGTACTATTATAATTAATACTATATTTATTATATTTATTACTTACCTTATTTTCTTATTTCCTTGTTTGTTTGTTTGTTTGGTTGGTTGGTTGGTTGCACAGTGGTGTAGTGGATAGAGTTTCTCTATCACAGCTCCAGGTTCGATCCTGTGCTTGGGTTTCTGTATGTGTGGAATGTGTGTGTATTTTCACCCCAGTGTCCATGTAGGTTTCCAATGGGTTCTCCAGCTTTCTGTGTGTGTGTGTGTGTGTGTGTGTGTGTGTGTGTTTGTTTGTTTGTTTCCCTGAACCACAAGTCATAAACACTCCACTACAGATACACTAGAGTCCAGACAATCAGAGTAACACACACACACACACACACACACACAGTGGATCAGTGATACTTTGGGGCTGTTTTTGTAATTCTTGTGAAGACTGATAGCATCATCAATTTTGCTAAGTTCCAGGATCATTTTAGATCAAAGTGAGAAGATCAGAGTAAAATTTCGGTGCCAAAAATTCTTGGAAATGAGGAAATTTACTCCTGCACTTAGGCCTAAGGATAAAAGCATTGTACAGAAATCTAAACTTCTTAGTTTCTTTAAGAGTAATGTTAAACAGACCAGTAACTGCGAGTGATCCAGAGAAGTCTCAACGAAACCCCAAGTTTTACAAAGAACTCAATGTTCTGCATTGAGGAGTGGACCAAGATCTTCTTCAAAACATTACGAGAAGAACCTCAGCGTTGTGGACTCCTCAGATATTAACTGTAGCGGTGCAAATACTTTTGTACCAGACGAGTTTTTGTGTTAAAATAAAACTTCAGCATCTCTGAGATGTTTGTGTGAGATATGTCAATGTGTGTGTGTGTACTCGCATTAGAGAGTAATGTTTGTTCATTTTTCATGCCGAGTTCCAATACTTATGGACTGTATATGATTGCTTGGGTATAACTCACAGTTACAGTGTTCTCAGTCCTAATAATAATAATAATAATAATAATAATAATAATAATTGCTACATTCTAATGTCACAGTAATAATAAACAATTCCAGGCCTCAGCCACCAGGGGGAGCTGTTTAATTTCATTTAAATTTATATCACAGAGCAACTGAACACCACACAGCACCTTCATCATACACAGATAGATAGATAGATGGATCAAACTGCTCTGAGTTACACGGGAAAGACAGAGAGAGAGAGCGAAAGAAAGAATGTCAGACAGACAGACAGACAGAAACACTGTGGCATTTGGCAGACACCCTTATCTAGAGTGACTTACAGAAGTATTTTGAAGTCTCTATCAATTAATACATCCTGATACTGGTTCAGTAGGTATCAGTAGGTACTATCAGTCTAAAACAGTGAAAAAAATGGTCATGTTTCAAATTAAAGTGCTAATTTAAGTACTTCAGGAAGCGGTAGGTCTAAGACTGAATGACAGAAAAAAGTTAGAGGCAGACAGAAAGACAGACAGACAGATAGACAGAGAAACATACTGAGGCAGATAAACAAGCATGCAGAGAGACAGACAGCTTTCACCTACACTGAAACATGGTGGTGGTAGTGTGAAAGTGTGGGGACATTTTGCTGCCTAGGGACCTGGCCAGCTTATTATCAGAAAATGTGTACCATCTGCCACCATCTGTGTGTACACTGAAGACGCAGCAGGACAAGGATCCAAAACGCAGACACGGTTTCTGTGGCCTAATCAAGTTCATGAGATTTAGCAGAAGATCCACAGAGATGAACAAGACTCAAATTACAGGAAGTGCTTAGTTGCAGTTATTGCTGTCCAACCTGATATAAGGTTTAAGGGGGCATTTATTTTCTCACAGGGGTGATATGGGTCATACGCTTTCACTGATCGAACAAAATAAACATTAAATACTGTATAGGAAATAATAAAGAATATTAAGATGAGGACGACTAATTTTTTGTTAATGCTTCTGTACATCATTACAGATTACATGGATGGACATATTTCAACACATGAAAAATTACTCTTACAAGTTAAACTTTTGATGAAATGCCGCCGGAGACGATCGTGCATCACCTCGTTTCCCAGTCCAGTGATTTCTGGTGAATTTGGAGTAACAATCTGGCGTTTATGTGCATGTGCTCGCTGAGTAAACACTGATTCAGGGTTAAAACCTGGGTTTACTGAGGAAGTTGATAACCAGCGTCATGAATCCCGCTAACCTTAATGAACCCGGGTTAGATTAGTTCGGTTTCGTCAACTCAAAACTTACTCTGCAACTCAGTTTGTTCAACTGGCTTCGTGAAACAGGCCTCAGTGCTTCACTTTTAGCAGAGGAGTTTAGCATGAGGTGTAGGAACAGAGATGATCTCTCTGTAACTGTTGTTCCTGCTGCTTTCAGGTCATCCTGCAACTCTTTTCAAGTGACTGCTGGCTGCTCTCTTACCTTCCTCATGTATGGATTAGATCGAGACTTGTCTATTTGGATAACAGTATCTGTGAGATAAATAAACTAAACTGATGTCACATGCTAGAACAACAAGTGGCAAAAGCGACTGCTACAACTTACATCAACATGTCTGCATCTCTAAAGCCCATAAAAACCCAAACTGTTTCCTTCAAAAGAACCCAAGCTGTTTAGTTTCCCCTTGAGTGGTCGCCATTCCACTCCGCGGTCTCTCCGACTCCACAGTGATTCATGTCAAGTGCACATTAAATTACTGACAAGAGCAGAAAAAAAGCCACCATCTGTTTTCACCCGGATTAAACCCGAGTGTGATTGTGTCTGAAATGTGAAAAATGCAATGTTGGCTACTGCTGTGCCATTTGTTCTTCACTGCCACAAGCTCCTTGAAGTGGTTTTATAGGGCACAGAGCAAGAGAGCGCCGACCCAAAGTGATCGACATCTGAAGCCCATTTCCTGCCATTAAACCAGAGAGACTATTAGGTCTAAACACTGCCTCGTTTCCACAGTATCACTTCAAACGTTTGCCTCACACACACCGTAAACAGCGACAAAACAGTCCCAAAATAAAACGGGAGGAGTCGCTCCCAATCAGAATCCTGATCAATAACAATACCTGATCAATATAGCTCTGATTACTGATGGTGGCATTTCATATCAAATCAGCAGTTACATCATGTAAGTATTATCATGACAAGTGCTTGAAGAAAAAAGTTAAATGTTACATGAAGGGGAAGTTAAAAGAGGATGGAAACAAAGAAAGTAAAAAGAAGAGGAAAAGGAAAGAGTTGAAGGAAAGAAAAGAGAAGGAGTCAAAGAGAGTTAAAAGAAAAGTAAAAAAGAAATAATGAAAGAAATGAAAAATTAACAAAGTAGCAAAAAGATAAGAAGCATTAAGGCTGCAGTACTGAACTTTCGCCTCTCTATCGCCATCTCTGTTTGAAACATAAAACTGCAAGCTTCTTGTGCAGGTTTTCTGGTAAATGGTCTGTACTTATATAGCACTTTTATCCTAAGTGCTGGTTCTCATTCTCTCACACACACACACACACACACACACACACACACTCACACACCAATGGTAGCAGAGCTGCCATGCAAGGCACTAACTTGCCATCGGGAGCAACTTGGGGTTCAGCCCAAGGACACTTGGGTATATGGAGTCATGTGGAGTCATGTGGGCCGGGAATCAAACCTCCAACCCTACAGCTTTAAAAAGAAATAATAAAAAAATTAAGCATTAAAAGAAGAGGAAAGAAAGAAAGAAGTCTAGTTTGCAGCGTTCTGAAAGGGGTTTGAATTCTACGTGATAATCCCAGTGTATCTCAGTATATTGTGGAGCTGATTGTTAGCAGGTGGACGTGAGCTGAATACACAGGTATTTTCTTCAGCTCTAAGTTTTTGTTTATGTCCTCATCAGACTTCAAACACAACCAAATAAACACCAGGCCGTCGAGCTAATGCTATCTAAGACAGCCATCAAAACGACGCAGCTCTGATGTACATTGTTCAAATTCCCAGACGGTGAATAGCTCGTATCAGCAGGGGGAACTCTGAACCTGAACTAGGTGCATCATGATATAGTTCATCATTAGAGTTATTCTGAGTTAATGACATCACAAAATAAGAAAGTATTTTAGGATTTCCTGAGATTTAGAAAAGTTGTGGCATGGCAGTTCCCCTGAAGAGCAGGTTCACCATGACATCATCCACATAAAAGCACTCTCTCATTTAAAATGATTTTAGACCTGGGTTATGAGCTTGACAGCCATATTATACTGCATCATTATCATTATAGAGTCAGGGCAGTGATTTAATTCCGTGCACCAATGTATTTCTTTTTGAAACAGGAAGTCAAGAGGCCACATCTCTATAGATATTGTTTATACAAATATCCTTGTTTTTATTGATTCTTTTTCTTCAAGATGTTATTATGGTCTTCCAGGGGACATCATCATTGTTCCAGTCCATCTCCTGATGTACTGCTAAAGAGACTATGCCATTCCAGTAGCTATTACGATATTATCCACTACGGTTCCCATTGAGTTTATGCAGATGGCCGCTCCTGCTATGGATAAGTGGTTCTGATATACTGAAAGGATTTGGAAGGAGGCCTACACATTTCTTCAACAAGTGGTCCAAAGACAATAAAGCCAGGTTGTTGTTTAGTGATCTTCCTGGATTACCACCAAAGGATCTGGTGTGGCTTTCTACTATCAACCTTAACTTAAAGCTCAGCCCCTGAATTATGAGTCTTTTTCAAGGTCCTGTGACAAATCAACCATCAATCATCATCATCATTATCATCATCATCTTGCCATTCTTTACCATCTCCAATTCCACCTAAGTGATGGCAAAGAGCCAAAGTGGAGGCTGATCTAGATCAGGGTCATCAATCTGCAAATGGCTGGTGTGGCTGCAGGCTTTTATTCCAACCAAGCAGAAGCCACACCTGGTAATTGATTGAGGTTAAGATGAACAGATTAAACAGTTGGAATCAGGTGTGGCTTCCAACTGCTTGGAGTAAAAACTTGCAGCCGCACTGGCCCTTAGCAGATAATATTGAAAAGCTTGACCTAGATGCAGGTGGAACTTGGGGTCACTGGTGGAAACCCACTACAACTCTCCAGGACTATACTCCTTCATGTCCATATAGACGGACCATCAAAAGCCTGGTCCTCTGGTTGATTAGTTTTCCTCCACTATCCTGGAAATGGACTGCCACCTACTTGTTCTTCACACTACTGGACTACTGAGATTGGAAGGTCTGCCTTCAGTGCAGCATGAGTATAGTCAGAAAGGGTATAGTCCTGAGTTGCAAAGTTAGATCCCACCAGTGACATCTTAGACCGCAAACATATCAAGTTGTTCCACTGCCAACATCTGGACCAACCTCCTCTCAGGCCCTAGGCCATCACTCGTGGTAGAAATGGAGATGGAGGCCCCAAACACTTCAAGTAGTTCTACCACCATCATGTGAGCTAACGTGCGCATTCACCCTAGGCCATCAGTTCGGGAGAAATGTTGATGTGCATCAGGTCTCAGTCTCTCTAGAGCTTCTTGAGGTTTCACGTTTACTCAGTTTAGTGTTTTTGACATCTGTTTATAGATTACAGTTCCAGATATTCTGCATGACATCACTGAGCTTATGTTGGACTGCCACTGTCATAATGAAATACCTACTGCAAATATAAACTATTGCTGCTGTGTTATAGGACTTTTTAGACCTTTAGGTACAAATGAATTTTATCCTGGTCAGGGTATCCAGAAAACTAAGTGTTGGGTGGGAATTCACACAGGATAGAGTGCTAATCCATCACAGTCATGCCCTAGCTAGCTGTTTTAACCTATAGTGTGTGTGTGTGTGTGTGTGTGTGTGTGTGTGTAATTATAGGGCTATTAGTTGGTTGGGGGGTTAAGTTCCTTACGGGAAGTTGTCAGCATTGAGCTTGAGTTATTGTAGGGAAGGGAACAGAGAACTCAGGATCAAAAAGTACACTCTTGAAAAAATACACACACACATACAGGCATTCCATGACCTTTGACCTTTTGTATCTTGGCACTGCTGTGATGTCAGCCTCACTTGCTTTGCTCAGAAGATTAAACAGGAGTGAGAAGGTCCAGAGAGTGGGATAGGGCTGCAGGCAGAAAGCGCTCGCTCACGGCAGAGAGAATGGTTCGACGTGTAGTTGTGTGTTCTTCACTGTTCTACACTGTTGTACATTTTGTGTTGTTCTGTATTGAGCTGTGGGTTGATGGTACAGTGATGGAGATGTTGTACTGCGCCTGTAGTCCATTTCAAAGCTGAAGACACATCATACTCTCTGGTTTTATCTCGGTCATATGAAGCAGATTTGGGACTTTCCCCTGCTGCAGGGAGGGTCGATGACTCACATGCTCCATCGCTACAGACAGATGTGTCACAATCGAACACACTAAGGGCAGATGATCCCAGGTCACCTGTAGTTCAAGCAGCCCCTAGCTCATTACGGCCATCTGACCTCCCATTGCTCCTGCAACCACCATTAAATGAATAATCCCTCACCACATCTGTACTGTGCACTACTTAGCAATGTTCTGTCCCATCACTTACACTTTACATTTTACATGTCATTTGAAATCCCTCACGAACGGGTCTCTTTATATAGGTTAAAGCTAGGCTAACTCTTAGCAGGCTAGTCATCTTTGGTCACAGGTCTGGTATAAGATGGTTCTTAAGGTTCTGCAAAGCTGTAAAGATGATTAGTATGAACAGCAGCAGTGTCCTGTGGCCTAGAACTGAACACCTACATGACACAAAAACACAAATACTATTATTATTCTGTAAAGTTAGTTTGCTATGTCCATGTTTTATTCTTATAAATCTGAAATATTTACAAGATGTTTGACTTTCAAAAGTCAACCTAGACAAAATAGGTCTAGTATATGGTTGTTGTTTTTTTTTTTACTTTAATTTTACTTTTATTCATACTGGATGGTGATTGGCTAGAATTTTTTTATTTATTTTTTAATTATTTGTCCCCATCCTGATTTCTTCTGTTTTTGTGTATATCTCATACTAAATAGT
>JANDJT010000199.1:509857-527620 GCA_024331685.1 Stegophilus panzeri | reverse complement strand
GAATTTTATAATACTGTTGTATTTTATACAAACACAAATGTAAAGTTTTGATCCAGTTAGAATTGAGAAATAATTATAAATTGGACTGACTTTAGAACAGTTTCATTGCTCAAGTTCAAATTATGTTGTAATTAATTATTATTATTATTATTATTATTATTATTATTATTATTATTATTATTGAATAGTGTGTGTGTGTGTGTGTGTGTGTGTGTGTGTGTGTAAATCTGTCTGAGCAGGACACACACTTTACTCTGTCCCGTGAGAAAATGGGCATTTATTTTAGTGCAAGTTTAAATGAGACGGTTTTAACGGGAATAAAGAGAACTATCTGGAAAGTGGAGCCAGTCCGGTGTCCATATGGCTCTGTGTGTGTGTGTGTGTGTGTGTGTGTGTGTGTGTGGTTTACATTTAAGCGTTAGTAATGACAGAAACTCGGAATGATACATGTCATTAAAGACGGGTTTGTTTTTCTGCCCTGGACTGAATGATGGATGGATTAAAAGCTGAACTGCGGTGTTTCTGCCTGAGTTTGACTTTTTTCTTCTTGCTTTCAGTTAATATGTGACTTTTACACTATTTAATATTCTCTGTACTAATAATGCAGGTTCGTCTACACATGTAAAACATTCTCTATATGAACCACTGAGTAATGAATAGAATCCAACGTGTCGACAGAACTTTGAGCGTGTAGAGACTCTTTTATATCTGCTGTTTTGTGTCTCTTTGAATCAAATACTTGTTGTTCCTTTACAAACTACAGGTATGTCATATGCAGCAGTAGGGCTGGGTGATATATCGAGACAATATCGATATCGTGATAAATGATTACACGATACACTTTTCTGAGATATCGATGTATTCAGTGAGAAAATAATGCAAAATAGAAGCTTTTCACTAGTGCCCCCAGACTTCTAGACCCCACTGTATAACAGACCAGTTGTGAGGAAGAGATGTTCTCAGGCTGCTTCCACGTGAACCCTAGAGAAGTTTAGTTACATTGAGAAAACAATTGAACTCCCCCCCCTTCCTGAATACTTGATTTTCTTCATTAGCACTAATACGTTGTTGTTTCTATAGTAACAGATCCTTCACAGGGACGCTCCAGATAAACGGATAAAAAAAAGACATGTAATGGGTATAAAAAAAAAAAAGGTTTTCTGTAAGGAGAAATGTTTATGTAATATTTCATGGAAGGAGTCTCCAGTGTCAGTGCTTTGTAATTGTCAGAGGTAAAGCTGTAACGTTCTAGTCCTTATTTCTCATAATCACATCTAATAAAACTATGTGTATAATTTCCCTTTGTGTGTGTGTGTGTGTGTGTGTGTGTGTGTGTGTGTGGGAAGGGAATGCTTTATAGGTCTCTTGGGTTTCTAAGCAGCTCCTGCTATTGAGCAGAATATAAATGATAGTGACAAATGACCTTATAAATCCTGATCCTGAGTCGGCCTGACCTTTCTGAGCCCTCACACACACACACACACACACACACACACACACACACACACACACACACACTACATGTACCTGCTCAGTTTACTTTTATAATCTTTACTGTAAATTTAATACTAGACTCCATAATGCTTCAGGAATGTCACAGCTTTTTATACTGTTGCATAAATTAATTTTGCTTTTAAAAATTAAATAAATAATAAATAAATAAACTAACAAATAATGGTTATATTGTTAAAAATTTAATATTAATAATATAATTAAAATAAATTAATAAGTTAATGTGTGCAACAGTATAAAATTAACTAATAATTAAATCCATACATTTATTTGAATAATTCACATGCTTGTGAAAATTAAAAAGCAGTATTTTAAAATGATAAATATGAATATATTATGAAATGTGAATGAATAATTAATCATTACTTGTATTATTATTATTATTAGTAGTAGTAGTAGTAGTAGTAACAATAATAATAATAAAAATAAGAAGAAGAAGAAGAGAAAGAAGAAGAAGATTAATAATAAAAATAACTGACTGTATGCCTTATTTATTTTTTATATTTAATTATCAAATAAAAGAAATCATTAATTGTTTAATAAATAATGCTGTATTGAAAATCTACACTGCATTTACATTTTTAAGACCATCCTCTCAGTAGGACTGAGCTGATGGAAGCGTAAAGTATAAAACCATTTAAAGTGTTCTATATATTGATTGGCGCATCATCTGAATTGAACCTGGGCTGGAAAAGTGTTTAAGCAATATTTTTTCATATTTTTATACATTTTTGGGAACTAAAATGTTGCAGCATTTCTATAAAATAACAACAATAAATGTTTTAACAATTAAAAGTTTTATTTATGATTTTTTTTTTTTTTTTAAATGCTCCAAATCAGTGAAATGATTCAAATATTGATTGAATCGATTCCATCGAGTTATTGAATCAAATGAATAGAAATGACCTGAGCATTCCTACATCTATCAGTGATATACAAGGGTGTATAATATAGTGATATATACAGTAATGGAGGTGTAATTGCTGGAGTGTCCTGTAGAGGGAGCTCATCTCCATGACTCACCATGAGCTCAGACTCACACACCTGCTCTCCAGATGACAACGAGTAAAAACACAAAACGCAAACTTTCTGTGGTTCACAGAGCTCCTTTTCGTTCTTTTTTCCCTCTGGGCTTTCTCTCAGGCCTGACGAGGCTTCTCTGTCCTCACACTGTTTACAGGAGCGAACGGGAAAATCACCTGATGACAGGACAGAGGACGTCAGCTCACCTGCAGGGACACGGTCATGTGACTTTAAGACTCGTCACCCCGATGAAGCGTGCGCTGTTAGCCATTCATCATGACGTTTTAACATAAACGCTAACACACATTCTGTTCTAACCAGACCCTTCATCGTGAGTCTTTTATTAGCATGGTTTTAGATCGCAAACTAATTTCATTTCACTTCTTTGGCTTGATGATAATCAGACACACATAACACACACCTAACACCTAACCTATTATCTGCTAACTTACTAGCAAACCTGACCCTGACCAATTACAGAGAGAGAGAGACAGACAGACAGGTGTAGAAAAAGAGAGATAAAGGTTATGAGGTGGAAGAAGAACAAGAGAGATATGCAGAGTAAGAGAGACAGAGTGAGAGATAAAAAAAAAAAAAAACAGGAATAGGAATGGATAGAGTGGCGGAGAGAGAGAGATAGAGAGAAAGAGAGGAGGATGTAAAGTGAGACAGACAGGTGTCATAAATAGGGATCAAGGATAAAAGTTACAAAAAGAGAGAGGTGGAGTGATAGAAATGAGACAGAGATAAAATGAGATAAAAGAGTGAGAGATATGGAAGGAAAGACAGGGATAGAGAGACAGAAAGTGAAAGAGATGAAGGAAAGAGGTACAAGGAGAAGAGCGAGTAAAAGTGAGAGATGTGGAATGAAAGAATCACGATCGTGAGAGAGAGGGACAGATATAGTAAAAGAGAGAGGGAAAGAAAAAGACAAAAGAGAGATATTTAGAATGAAAGACAGAATCAGAATCACTTCATTTGCTGTGAGTCAGGATTTGGTTTAGATTCTGTGTTAGTGTGAAATATTAAATCATTTATTGCACGTTGCAATAATACTAAACCATGCGTGACATGTTTGTGTATCTGCACACTGTAAAGGTGTGTAAAGGTGTGGGTTGGGTTTTGCAGTGAGGTGATTGGGTGGAAGTTGCTATTAGTTGGATCGCGTCCAGACAGAAGCTGTGCTGGTGTTGTGGTTCTGCGGCTGATGGACCCGTGAGATGTTTGTCTGGATGTTCAGCCATTTCACCACTCTCCTTTTTTGCCCTGATGGTGTACAAGTGCATTATTTTGGTGAGTTCACAGCCAATGATCTCCTCAGCCGAGTGGTCCACTCGCTGCAGTCTGGTCTGGAGAACCAAACTGTGAAGGTAGTGAATACACTCTCCATGATGGCGGGGGAGAATTGTTTCAGGACAAGTTGAGAGACTTCCTGAGTTGGTGTAGAAAGAACAGTCATCGCTGTGCTTTCTTAAGGATTTCTTAATGTTGGCCCCTTTCAGTGAGTTGGTGATGGTGGTCTGGAAACTGAACGACTCGACCCACTAGTTTATTTTGATGGCGCTCCCTGATGTGGTGTGAAGCGAGTACAGGAGTTGAGAGAGAACACAGCCCTGTCTTACTCTTGTGCTGAATGCCATGGAGTCTGAGAGATGGAGGCCAGCTTCACACAGGAAGATCCTGGTGAATGCAGGATCTAGCGGATCTGCAAAGTGTAGTAAGGTGCCAGGTGAGACACCGTCTGTTCCCGTTGCTATCCCGAAGATCTTGTGGACGTCCTCCTCTTTCATTGCCAGTGATGGTGATGCATTCACCAGGATCTTCCTGTGTGAAGCTGAGTGAGGTAGGATGGAAGTTTGGTGTGAAGTTGTAGCAGGTAGCATGCGTTGATGAGGGAGACGATGTTAACATGGACAATAGGTGTGAAGTGGTCATTGATGGTCATACTGGCAGTAATGCCGCATTCTCCGAGCTCAGAAGTACGTCATTTTTCGATGTACTTCAAAGCTTCTGTGTTTTTTTTTAGCTATAAAGTTGGAAAAAGCAGATAACTGTGATCTCTACAGTATAGTCAGTCTTACAGATTTAACAAGCGAACATGTCTGTCTGTTGATTGATTTGAAGAAAAGAAATGCTACTGTGTTTACTGCTTATGTTGATTTGACATCACTTGTTAAACTCGACTTGAGAAGATCATCCCATGTTCTTTGGTTTTTCCTAGTCCAAAAAGTACAAGTAAAGACTGAATGGAGCCTAAAACTGGTTCAGCTGGTCAGCCAGACTGAGGGAGGCAGGTGCTTGTGGGCTTTTCTGTTTGAAGTTGCAGCCCTGCTGTTGTTTTCTGCAAAGTTGTTCTCCGGCTATTCCCTATATCTGTCCTTCACTGCTCTCAGTTTTCTCTTAAAGTGTCGTTTCATAAGGTGGAGTTCCTCCCTGCGGACAGACCTGTAGACCTGGTCCTTAGTTGCTCTGAGCACCTTCACCCTCGGACCTCACACCGGTCTTCTCAGGAAGGTTCACGTCTTCACAGAAGGAGACGTAGGATGTGAGAGTATCAGTATACTCGTCAATACTGTTACCCCACTGTTAGCGTCAGTGGAGTCCAGGCAGTCCCTCAGCATTTCTACAGCCTCAGGAGACCAGCACCAACCGATGGTATTGTTGGGCTTCGACTGCTCCAGGTTCCATCTGTATGTGGGTACAAGCATGATCGTAGTGTGGTCCGAGTTGTCAAGAGAGACTGACAGAGAGAAAAGAGGCAGAAGAAGAGAGGTATAGAGTGATATCAAACAGAGGAAAAGGAAAGACCGGAGTGAAAGACAGAGATGGAGAGAAACAGAGACAGATATAGAGCAGTAAATCGTGTAGCGTACAGGGCACATGAGGTGACATCAAATGAGAAAATATGAACAGCCAGAATGTTAGTGCACATTTTTGGGGTCAAGTAAAGAAAAATAAAAGAGTAGCATTTGTAAAGCAGCTGGTAAACATTCTCTCTCTCACACAAACACACACTCACACACACTCAGAAGTGCACACATGTTGTGGTGTCGCATGTTTTGATGAGATTTGATGTCTCAGTAGTACAGAATGATCGAGTGCTCAGAGCTGCGGTCGTATCTGGCTCCGGAGCGGGCATAAGCTGCCGCGGTGAAGCCGAGCTCAGAGCGGCTCTTTAATATTCCCGTGTGTGTAGAGTTCAGGAGAAGCCACAGTGAGGGTGTGTTCCTCTTCACCTCCCCCCCCTGTACACACACACACACACACACACACACCCCGCACTGCCTGACCTCACGGCCGCTACATCCTCACACTCGCCTGCTGGAAACATCAGCAGCACAGCTGTGTGCACATCCACCATCACCACAATAACACCACCTCCACCACTACCGCTGCTGCTGGGGTACGCATCCACCACAACACACTGCGATACACACACTGGTAACTGGTATATTTAACACACAGAGAGAGAGAGAGAGAGAGAGAGAGAGAGAGAGAGAGAGGAGGAGAAGAATATTCCTAGTCGGTCTTCATCATATAAGAAACAACAGATAAACTCTTAGCTAATCCAGTTTATTTATATTTTGGTCAATTATATACATTTATACTATAACAACATTTTTGTTATACAGCCGTTTAGATTCAATTAAAGTCCATTGTGGGGAGAGAGAGAGAGAGAGAGAGAGAGAGAGTGAGAGAGAGATGAAAAGACAGAGAGACAGAAAAAAAAGAAAGACAATCATTGAGACAGATATAAAAAAAGAGAGATAAAATGGAACCAGACAAATTAGAAAAATAGATACAGAGAGAGAGAGAGAGAGAGAGAGAGAGAGACTTTTGACTTTTTATGTGCGCTTTATTAGCAAGGAGCAAAAAAAAAAAAAGTAAAGGATGGTTAGATTAATAAACAAATCACCAGTGAAAAACAATTTCTCCATCATCCATTATTGAAAATAAACCCTTATTTGTGCACCATTTCTGTTCAAACATTTCCACATTGTCATTCATTATATGGAACTCGTGTTCTAGTTTAATCCGTGACTCTATTAGGGCTTTAAATAAGTTCCTGATGTTGCCACAGCGTTGAGGAGACCAGGTTGTTTACCACTAGGACCCTGCTCCTGTAGGACAGCTGTGGTTGAATCCATCTCCATAGTATTATTATTTATTATTATCTATTATGTAGTTTTTCCCAGCATTTATCAGTCAGTCTGTCCCAGTTCTTCTGCATCTGTGTCAAAGAAGATCCCAAGTATCCTCAGTCCCTTTTTGTTCCATGAACACTGCTGTAGGAGGTGAGGTGTTTTCTCCTCCTGCCATTCACCTAGGAGCAAAGCGTCAGTTCTGTTCCAGTTCACACGTGCAGATGACTTTGAGGCTTGAACACAGGTATCTAATGTCATGCTTAGATCTTATTATTACTGTCACATCATCAGTATGTGCTGTGTGCTTAATTGTGGTTACATCAGATAGGTCAGGACTTAGTACTGAAGTCCTTAGTACTGGAGTATTGGAGTATCTGTCCCAAGGAGAGACACAGGACACCTGTTCTTTAAGGTTCCAAGGTCTTCTTTTTTGGGTAGTAGAGTGATTACAGCTCTTCTAAAGCTGAGGGGTAAGACTTTGGATTCTGTATATTTGAGTACGACAAAGTGCAGATCTGGGCCAATCAAACACCAGAATTTTTTATAAAATTCAGAGGTCAGTGAATCTGAACTTCACCAATGTCCCATCACTGGCTTACTGACGTGTACTGTGACTTTCTCTCTCTCCAAGACTCCCAAAAAAGTGTAAAAGCATGAATAAAGTGGTGATCCTGTAATAGCTTATCGTTAACGTGCTCAGTGAGGCAGTGACAGTGACAGAGATGTAATGATGGTCCGAGAGTTCAGCAGGATAATGCTCCCTGACACACTGCAAACATCGTTCAGGAGCGGTCAGAGGAACATGACAAAGAGCTCAAGGTGTTGACTCGGAATCCAAATTCCCCAGATCTCAGTCCGATCGAACATCTGTGGGACGTGTTGGATAGACAAGTCCGATCCATGGAGGCCCCGCCTCGTAACTCTCAAGACTTGAGAGTTGTTGTCGTCTTCTCATGCTGATTGTTGTATTTTTTTAATCGATTGATTTTTTTTTAATCGAAATATTTTTGTGATTTTTTTTTCCCCCAATAATTTAAAATAACATGTTTATGGACACATTGATCATTTTTAATAATTTTTATAATAATTAAAAATGAAACATTAATGGATAAGTCAAACATTTAATTTCTTTTTAATTATTTGAAATGATATATTCATGGATTTTTTTTTTTTTATTAAATCATTATAATGAAGTTTATGGATACATTGACCATTTTTAGTATTTTTTAATAATTGAAAAGTATTTAAAATGACATTTATTGACTGATGCATTAACCACTGGGGGGAAAACGTAATAATTGAAAATCACTTGTTAGTGATTTGGGTGCATTAATCAAGTTAAATTGTTATAATAATTTTTAAAAATGTTTTAAGCTGCATAAATATGGATACAATAATGTTTTTACACTTTGTTTTATACTTTTAAAACATTATTCTTTTTAAATACAAGCAGCTTGTGTACATTTGTACGGTTGTGTGATGATGGATCATTTCTTTGTCAGCTCATTACTACACCTTTCATGTGGCTGAAATGGAGTTAGTCATACTCTAGTCTGTACAGGTGTGTATAAATGTCATGACATTCACATAATTTATTTAGTAACTCATTGACATTGTTTTTTTTTGTTGTTGTTGTTGTTTATAATAACAGAAACCTTAATGCCAGCATTAGTTTCCACTGCTGTAACATGACTCACTACTTCCACATGAATTGAACAATTAGCTCACACAAAGTTAGTTGGGATTTTCAAGCCATTTAAACGTTTAAAAGCAGTGAGTTAATTGTGTGAATTTTGTAAATTGTCATTCTTTAATGAAACATTTTGAGGTTTACTAGAATAGCAGCCAGCTAAACAACTTTAAGTTCTATGCTAACAATTAGAACGTTGTCACGCGATATCTGACCGTGTGTGCTCCAACACTGAAAATACAAAATGCTGAGGATCGAGATGATGTTATTCTAAAGCGCTGTGAGAAACACTATTAATGTGGCACAGACAATACTCTTTACACAGCTTCACACACAATAACAACAACAACAACAACAACAACAACAACAACAACAAAATGCAGTAACTGTTCTTTTGCTTGTTAAAACTCGTTAATTCGTTCCGCTGTTAGGCCCAATAAACTCCACACATCTTGTCTCCATTTTGACTTGGGGACTGTGATGTGGTCTGGGAGTGTGTTTACTGTTCTCTGTTTTCTGCGACACACACACACACACACACACACACACACAGACCCCACAGATCAACACTTTTAACCCTTTCATCACTTCACTGAAATTTCATTCAAATGCTACACAGATTTTAAGAGGGATAACATCATGATGCCCTTCTCCTGAATCATTCCAACTGTATTACACATGTATTATGATCATATCTTGTTCCGTAAGTGTTTAGCAGGTAAGTGCTTTCTGCAGTAACCCAGAGAACTCACCCCAATCTTTGGCTATTATCAGATAGTCAAAATTGCTATCGTGTCCTTCGGTCCTAGTATGGTTTGTGCCATGCTTTGAGATCCCTGCTCTACCAACAGACTCTGAGAACCCTGGTCTGTCAACAGGCATTGAGAACCCATAACATCCTCTGAGAAGCCTTTCTCTGACAAGTTCCACTTCAATGCCTAACCTAGCCTTGGTGTCCCAATTTATGCCAGTCCAGGAACCCTATCTTGCAATCTCCTATACCTCATGTGCCTTGGTACTTGTTAGACTCAGCTACACCTTTAGATATTCCTACAGATCCCACCATGCCTAACAGCTGGAACACACCTACACCATGCACCCCATAGCCAAGCTTTCCACGCACACCCTCAATCATAGCTCTACCTTCTGCATCCACTTCTATTCCTGTTGCTAGATCATATCCATCATTTTGTTGCTTGTCTATTTTTCCAAACCAACTTTCTGTCTCTGCACTTGTTCCTGGATGAGGTGCTGATTCAGCCCCTAGCACATCTCCTTTTCTGCCTCCTGTTCTTGGTTATGTCTTTACCCTTGTGCTTGTCTTTGTTTCCCTTCCCCAGTTTCCCCAGCCATCTACAACATCAGGTTCAGGTCAGGTCTAGAGCCTTCCCCAGTGTCAGTTCCTGCTTCTTGCCCACTGTCACTGACCCTAAGACCAATCACAGTCTGTGTTCCTTCTTTACTGTCAGTCTTAAGCCCTGATCCTAATCTGATTTCTATTCCACTGTGTCAGCATTGTGTACCCATGCTAGATGTGGAGATAACTTTCAGCTTTTATTAACAATTTCTATCATTTGTGCATGCATTTCCGTAAAACATGCAACCCCATAGCGTATCCTGTCAGAACTTTTGCAGCAGACAGTTTTCTTCCTGTAGTCATGGAAACTGTCATGACATTTTAATAGCTCCAATGCATTACTGGAGCACTTGTATGCATCAACCAAAACAAAACTGTGTATTCAAGCCTGCAAAAGTGGTCTCCTCTTGGTGCAACCCTCATGAACATTGTCTCAACATTAAGTATGCTGAGGTCTATACAGTCGTGGATCGCGTGTCAACGTTACAGAATCTCTGTAAGCTTGTAATATCATCGCCTGTTAGTGGTCTGGTCACATTCTCGTTCTCAGGCGCTGTTCTTTCCCTGTCATAGCCTCAGGTCCTGCCTCAGCCTCAGTGTCACTGAGTCTCAGGTTTTCATACACACCCAGTCAGTGTTTCACTCCCTGATTCCCTTCCTGTCGCTGCCTCTATCTTTGTCCCTGGCTCTGTCGAGACCTCAACATAAGCCCCGCCTGCGTGATGCACTTCCCCTGCCTGTGCCGCTCAGTGGTCCGGGGCCGCCCCTCCTGTTTACTGTTTACTCACATGGTCCGGAAGCAGCACATTAAGGGCCTACCTTTTAAATTCTGGTGTACTTCCTGTTTCCTGAACTCTACTTCCTGGTACATGATTAGGTACTGTCTCTGGCATGGGCTTTAAAAGTATAAATAAAATTAGCAGACTATAATATAATTGGAACACAAAGACGTAAGATTGTAAGAATTATCCAAATTCAATTCTGGAAATTTCTGCCCAAAGGTTGTGTTTAATAATGGGATAATTTTACACACACACACACACACACACACACACACACACACACACACACAGCCTCGATCTCCAGCAAAAATGTATAATAAAATTACAGACACAAACACTAACAGCTGCTGAAATATTGGAACACCCCGAGTTCAACCTCATGAAGGGTTTGTGTTGGAGCACAAACACAATTCAGTGTGAATCTGTGGTAGAGCAGTAAACGCAATTAAAATGTAGAGCAGGATTGAACACACCAACTCAACACACACTCGTACTTTAAAACACAACAACACACACTGCACTCGGGTCTTCTGAGGTGTGTGAGAGGAGCAGGAGTCGGTTTGGAAGTCTGTTGACCGGCTGGCAAGAAGTGACTCATCAGAGAGTAACACACTCTAGTGAGTGTCTGTGTGTGTGTGTGTGTGTGTGTGTGTGTGAGAGAGAGAGAGAGAGAGAGAGAGAGAGAGAGAGAGAGATCAGGCCTGATGTGGTGGCCCAAAGTTTCTTTGATGATGTAGGTTGTAGGAATGTGAGGGGGCTGGGGGACAGTCTGTCTCTCTCTCTCTCTCTCTCTCTCTCTCTCTCTCTCTCTCACTCACACACACACACACACACACACACACACACACACACACACAGAGGTCACTTGCTCCACCCTGCCACACCACAAGAAGCAGACAGACTGAATCAGATGTGCAGTAGTGATCACTTGCGCGCGCACACACACACACACATACACACACACACACACACTCCTTCCACCTGACTGTGCTTATGTTTGCAGTATGTGAAACAGATCACGGTGAGTTGTTTGGTGTAAGATCCCAATCGTGTGTGATCATTGTACGTGTGTGTGTGCATGCATGTCTAGCACTTCCTTAACAGAAGCCACGTCTTGTTCCTGTCTGTGCAGAAGAACACACACCTCCATCATTTTTTGTTTCCATCAACTTAGTGGTTGAATGTAAATGATAGACTGTTAATCACAGCCACGCCCAGTTCTTAAAAAAAAAATCTAATTACTTGAGTAACCCTTGGCAGCCAAAGCTTGATAGGTTAATGGCATAAGAAAATGCGTACTAATTACCTGATACATGAAACAAAACTCGTGCAAAGAAGCTTATGTAACGTGGAACTCTGTCTCCCGGCAGAGCGGCAGGTCTGAGAGCGTTAACGCTGCAGAAGCCGTGGTGTTAAACAGCATAAAGGTTTATAAAGTGTTGTGTTAAAGCCTGTCCTGACAGATTCGGTATCTCTAATTAAAGTCATAAATCACCTGCTCGGTCCAGCACAGGGTTCCGTGGTGGTTTATGAGGTAACAGCAGCAGGTGTGAGATCTACACACACACACACACACACACACACATTAACAATGAGTCTGCATGCCAGGAACCGGAGGGTGAATATAAAGCATTGATAACTAAGGAAACCGTGCTTTTGTGTAATTATGTTAGTGTAACAGTAATTGTGTGTGAGATCAGTGGGACCACCGCAGTGTATTCAGCTACGGTGTCCTTACTGGTGTCGCCTCTTGAGAAATGGATATCAAAAATACACAAGATTCCCCGGACAAAATGCCTCAGACATTTTCTTCATTGCTGCAGTGAAACGATCAAAATCCAAAATGCTAATCAATATAAACATTCTCTCCACATTTTTCACCCGATTCCTTGGCCTTCTGATAAAAAGCATCTCACTGTTGCTCAAGTCTTATGATGTCTTTATTTGTACACCTTTATGCTCTGATGGTCAAAATAGTTTTAGTCAAGCCAGATGTTAAAACAGTACCACGATGAATTCGGGATTCTGATTGGTCAGAAGGTGTTGATTAGAATCTGAAATCACTACAGATCACAGGTTTATATTAATATATATCTGATACCTTAGCGTTTCTATAGTAACAGCTCGTTCACAGGTAGGTGTATGGCAGACGCTCCACATAAACAGATTAAAAAATAAATGGCTACGTTTATATGCACATCAATACTGCGATATTAATCGGAATTTGGCAATATTCTGATTAGTACTGAGCCATGTAAACGCCGCAATCCGGTTGCCTGATTCAGTTTTAGACAATATTTAAAAATATATATATTCTGATTTCCTAAATTCTGATTCCCACCCCTGGAATATATCAGAAATGTGTTCTACTGAAAGGAGAGGTATGCACATGCTCAGTTCGCAAGGAATTGCGGGTGCTAACAGATGCTTAGCTGTAGGCTAGGTATTTATAAACGGCAACTCAGGCACACTTACAACAATTATGTATACAGGAATATTCTAATGCCCGTACTCATCTAAACGTAGTATTGTGAATATGGCTGCAAGCCGAATATAGACCTTAAACAGAATTTGATGTGCATGTGAACATAGCCGTTGATATGGTGAAGTTTTCAGTTTTTCTGGACTAGCTAAGAATTTACTGAAGATTTTCTAGACTAGCCAAGTTTCCCCTGCAACACATCAGCAACAAATCTGGGATAATGAAGGCTAACTTGCTTCCTGGAAGATATGAGAAGCCAATCAAAACATCTTTTCATCACCAAGCAGAGCGCTAACAGAGTTATTCTGTATACACGGGCTAACAGACACTGGTAATTGGCTAGTGTCACTCTGCATGACAGGGGAGGAAATAGGCCATCCTTCCTACCCTGAGTTTAGGGCGGTTTTGCTGTCTTGCCCAAGGACACAATCAGGATTCAAACTTGCAATAGTCCAACACTAAGGTGAGCACCTGTTCAGCTCCGGCACTCAGGAGCCCTAGGCTTTGCTTTATTACTCAAAACTGAGCCGAAATCAATGGATGTCAACAGAAAGCTTTTGACAAACTGGTGTTGTCATACCAAGAAGAACCCTTCCTATAATGCATGTTTAGAGAGCAATCCTGGTCTCATGAAATACACCTTTCAGGATTCCGATTACCTGCTGAGGTGTGTTACAAAGTAAAACAGTAAAAATACATGAAAACATGTCGTATCAAATTCCTCGAGTCCTCGTATTTCAATGTTTTTGTTTTAGAGAAAATGCAAGGCATTGATAACAGTATGAATAATGAGTAATCCCTCCAGCCTGAAGTGATGCATGTTGGGAAAGTGAAGCTTTTCCCCCAAAGGTCTTCAGTGGATAATGTATCGTTTCTGGAACTAGTTGTGAAGGTCTTAAATTAGCTGCAGGGTTTTGTTGAAGCCAGATACGCACATGCTGAGCCAGTAAAGATCGAGCGGGAAAAACAAAGAGATTATCAGGATTTTATAACAGGAATGCCTCAAGGGAATCCGTTCATTCCCGCTCATCACAAAAAGACGTGTAACTGTTGATTACCTACCTTTTATCAAAACCATGAAAATATTTTCCTTCTTCACCATCATAAAGGCCTTTATCTGTGTTGTTAGGCTACACAATATATATCAATCAAGTGTAATTTCAAACATACCTTAATCCCTAAATATTTGCATTTATGAGACCGATCATTTAATTGTTTTGCTCAACTGCAGGATTAATGAATTCTGAGGTCGCTCATGCCGAGCAGGTTCAAACTGCTAAATGTTTGCCTTCTGTCCGTCTTGTGTTTTACAAGCCAATACCTACAACATCAAGCTTCTCAAAAAGACGTGCCCCACACCCACAACCCCCACCACCACCACCATGTTAGCCTTCCCCACTGTCAGTGGAAAGAAAAACAAGCCAGAACACCACTAATTTAACTCTAATTTAACTCTCCCATTCTGATGTAAAAGTAAAATATTATCAGGAGGAACTCCAAACATGGATAGAGTTTTTTCAGGATCATTTGATCATGTTATATTACTTATCACTAAGAATTAAGAAGTCGAAAAGATAGATGGAGGAGGGACTTGTATTTACTTTCTTAGAGCTTACAACTAAACTATTTACTTGCATTAGCTTTACTTTACTTAACTTTTTACTTTAACTTTACTTGCAAATTATAACATTGTTAACAAGTGTTACTTAAAAGATATAACTTTGCTTACCACATAGAACATACAATTTTAATTTCAACATACAAATTTACATACAACATATAACTTACAACTTTATTTCCAACTTAAATAGAACAACTTACAGCTTTAATTTTTAATAACTTTAAAAATTCTCTATTTAAAACTTAACATACCACTTGCAACTTCAATTACAACTTTACTTACATCATGCAACTTATAACTTTACTTAAAAATGACAACTTTACTTGTAACTTTACTCAGAACTTTATTTCAACTATGCAACCTTACTTACATATTTAATTACAACTTAAAATTTCATTTAAAACATACATCTTTACTTACTGTCGTGTAAACAGGGTGGAGACGGATGCAAGTGCAGTTAAAAGCTTTAATGAGATGCAGCCAGACAAATTCATAAGGATAGGTAGAATCATAGTCAAAAACAGGCATGGGTCAAGCGATCTACAAACTGGGCATAGACGAGAAACAAAGAAACGAGGACGAGAACAGGATCAAAAACCAGGAAACGAGGAATAAAGATCAAAGGTTTGGTACGGGTCTGGCGGAAAACACAGAAACACACAATAATGCGTGACCTGACAGTGAAACACAAGGGATTTAAATACACAAACTAATCAAAGGGCATAACACAGAACAGCTGGGACATTAGGAAAGAACTTTGTTTACCACTAACAACTTTAATTACAACGTAAAACTTTATTTAAAGCATGTAACGTTACATAGAACATGCAACTTGAATTACAACACACGGATCACAACTTTGATAACAACTTAATTTACAACTTTAAACTTTACTGTAAAAAAATAGCAGTCTAACTTGCAGCTTTACTTACAGTTTTACTTACAACATGCAACTTTCTTTACAACTTGTAGTTTGAAACTTTTCTTGTCTTTCAACTCACAACTTTATCTGAAACTTACACATTTACTTACAACATGCAAATTATAACTTTACATAAATCCAACATATAACTTTACTTACAACATACAGCTAATAGCATTTCTTAAACTTACATTAATTAGATTTCCATGTCATTGCAAAGTGAGATGAAATGTCACATTCCAAACAAAGTTAGGTAAATCAACTATGCCGAGGTGTGTGTGTGTGTGTGTGGGCTGTAACGACTCAAGTTGGATATTTAGACAAATCACATATAGAGCAGAAGCTTTGTATATGTGTGTGTGGAGGGCTGTAATTATGTGTCAGGTATTTAGTCAAATCAAGCAAAGAGCAGATATTTTGTGTGTGTGTGTGTGTGTGTGTGTGTGTGCATCGCACAATGCTAACACATTTATAACTGTTTACTCAAACTACTTGTATAGTATGGCTTCATATTGAATAATATGCATCATACAAACAGATGCATACCTTTACACTCCTCTAACAGAACAATAACTAGTAAAGAATGATGACCGATGATCATAAGGTGTCTCACAGCCATTAGCGACGGCTCAAAGCTATTTATTCTATTTACGGTACAACATATTACTGGTTCTCACCACTCTTTGTAGGGCTGCACATTTGACTTTGTCTTTAAATGTGAGAAACATAATTAACAATCATTTCATACTCTCTTACACTCAATCGGCTCATTTCCTTGGGGTGTGGTGCTGTTTGTGTGATGGTATAACCTGCTAAGGAGATAATGTGTAGATAATGACACTAGGACTAGGATTCAGAAAAAAATGTCTTGTGCAAACACATATCTGTACAACACCCATATTACACCCATATTGATAGCTCAAGTTGAAATTTTCATTTGTAAGAGGATTTACGGTTATGACTGTTACCACAAAGTCTGAAGCACGCAGTTGTATAGAACGTCTCTATTTCAGTTTCCCTTCACTGGAACTAAGAATCCCAAACCTGTTCCAGCATGACAATGCTCCTGTGCACAAAGCGAGCTCCATGAAGACGTGTGTGAAGGCTGGAAGAAGGTAGAAGAACCCGAGTGTCCTGCACAGAGCCCTGACCTCAACCCCACTGAACACCTTTGGGATGAACTGGAACTGCAACCGCCTCACATCAACATCAATGCCTGACCTCAACATCACTAACGCTCTTACAGCTGTTCTCACTTACGTTATAACAGCTATAAGCAGTCATTCCCACATCAGACTCTCTTTACTTTAAGTCCTCTGTTGAAGTTAATAAGACAAAAAAAATCTTGCCATGTAAGTAGAAACCACAAGGAGAAATCGTATAAATGTTTCCTGTTTATGACTGTATATAACGTTTAGCATTATTCTGACATGTTCTATCAGTTGGGATGGTGATAATTCTAAGAATTTAAATGTACCTTTATAAATATCGTAAATATTACCTTTATAAGGAAAAAAACAAGTCCGGTCTGCCTTAGCACGCAACAAAGTGTGATGAATCATCATCTGCAACATACTGTACAATGGTTAATTAATATGTCATTACTACTTAACTGCACTTAATGTGTAAGCTATATGTAATACACACATACAACCAAACATACACACCTTGGAAAATGGCATATGTGGGTTGGGTGGATATTATGTGGATAAAGTGTGGTTTAATCATATAGAAAGTCTTGATTGGTTGTCTAACCTGAACCTTGAGGTAGGAAATGCCCTGAGATATGTCCTCATTATAAAAGGTGTAATCTAACACACCTTTAACTCAACAACTCCCATTAGAGCAACATACCCATTACAAGTGTTAATAAGGAGTATTAGTGTGTTAGTGTTATGGCTTTTTTATTTATTTATACTGCTTACACACCTTTGCTTTCAGAATACCACTCTATAATAAGGTAAAAAATCAAAACCAAGCCAAAACACAAGGCCCACAAGACAGCCTCCCCACCCAAGCCAAAACACAAGGCAGCTTCCCTAACCAAGCCAAAACACAAGGCAGCCTCCCTAACCAAGCCCAAACACAAGGCAGCCTCCCCACCCAAGCCAAAACACAAGGCCCACAAGACAGCCTCCCCACCCAAGCCAAAACACAAGGCAGCCTCCCCACCCAAGCCAAAACACAAGGCAGCCTCCCTAACCAAGCCAAAACACAAGGCAGCCTCCC
>JANDJT010000199.1:433855-453676 GCA_024331685.1 Stegophilus panzeri | reverse complement strand
TCTCGCACCATTCTCATTCCTCTCACGGCATCTCACACCATTCTCATTCCTCTCACGGCATCTCGCACCATTCTCATTCCTCTCACGGCATCTCACACCATTCTCATTCCTCTCACGGCATCTCGCACCATTCTCATTCCTCTCACGGCATCTCACACCATTCTCATTCCTCTCACGGCATCTCGCACCATTCTCATGCTGTCTCACGGCATCTCACACCATTCTCATGCTGTCTCACGGCATCTCACACCATTCTCATTCCTCTCACAGCATCTCACAGCATTTCACAGTATCTCTCAGCACCTGCCAGCATATTTCAATGTCTCTCAGCATCTCACAGTGTCTCGTGCCATTTCTCCACATCTCATGCCATCTCTTGCTGTATCACAGAATCTCATGGTACCTCTCAGACTTTCGCACATTCAGCTTCTCATGGTGTCTCACAGTGTCTTTCATCACTCTGTCATTCTGTCTGTGTTGTAAAAGATAGCAGGACTGCAGTGATGACCAGCTGAACGAGTTTACACAAGCTTTCTCTCAAATGAAGCATTGATGCTCCGGGTCTGGAGATTCAGGGGTTTATTTTGGGAGGAAGTGTCTTTATCAGCAGGAATTGTGGGTAATGTGTTTTGTCCACGGGGTTCAGTCTGTCATTTGCTGATTCTGGCAGTAGTGAGAGTTTATCCCTCTGGTAGTGCTCAAGACTTCTCTTCAAATTTTACAGCAATATTTATGTTAAAATTCCCCCAATTAATCTTCCCTCATCTCTTTTCCTGAAAAAAATACATAGTGTACTACATAGTGCATATGATGTTGCAGTGTAGAAAAGCATTTAGGACACATTCTGCTCAACGTGACCTTCATGTGGGTAAGAGAACGCTCCGTCATGGTGTTTTTATTTCTGTTACAGAAAGCGAAGCAAAATCATGAAGTGGAAAAATGACTTTCCATCTCGCTCCACGTTGAGTAAACATCGAAATCAGGTTCTTTTGAGTAAAATCGAGCTAAGCATTATTCTAGTGGTAGAGCAAGTGAGAGAGAGAGAGAGAGAGAGAGAGAGAGACAGCAAGCGCACCCTCTGCTGTTTAGGATCATTTTACACGGGATTTCCTGCTGAGAATTAAAATGTTTGAAATCCAGTACAGTGAGTTTAAAGTTCAGAAATAAATCAGTTATGAGTAGTTTATCAGTTAATGTTTAATGATTTACTATTGAGGATAATAATAAATGATAATAATAAATAACTAAATGAATGATAAATTCGTGAATATTTACTGTATAAAGTGCAAAATACATTTCATTTAATTTAGGTACAAGGCTTATAATAAACAATTTAATGAATATTTAATAATATTGGAATACTAAATTATATTTAATAACGTTTAAACTGAGTGTTTTAGGTAAACTCACTCAGACTTTAATTCTGTTCTGTAGTTAATGTCTATTCTCTTAGATCACAGAGGCTTTCTGTTTACATTCTGCTTTCTACTTCCTGTCTCTTTCCACTCTGGCTCCACCCACAACACGCCCCCTGAACACGCCCCCTCACGCCCCACGCCTGTCTCTGGTTATTTAACTTTATGACCTACAGCAGGGGTCCAGGCAGGTGCCACTCCTGATTTCAGGTGTTTAATCAGTACACCTTAGCGTCCAATCCAGTGTGTCTCCTGTTTGCAATGAAAGCCTGAAGCGTCCCCGGCTCTGTGGAGAAGACTGAAGACTGAAGACTGAAGGTCCTGCTCTATAAACAGTGAATTCACAAAACAGTGCTTATTAACAGTGCCATTTACTCTGTTTCTGACACTTATGGCTTATTTTAAAGTTTATTACCCTTTTGGCTTCCCACTTTCCTTATTTGGTCATTACTTCCTGTGCTTGCCAACTCTCTGGTTCTCTGTGGATTGGTTCCACCTGTGTCCCGTTTCACACCACTCTATTTAAACTCAGGCTTCAAGATTTGTTATTTGCAGCGTTTTGTCATAGAAATTATTGCTACTGATTTAAAAGACATAGGCTGAAACCGCTTTAATAATATGTTCACACAGTGTTTTAGCTGTAAAAGCAGAGCTCTAGATGTCATAAAGGCTAGTTCATGAACAATCAATGTTTTTAAGAGGAAACTCAGGGAGGATTTTTAGTGCTACTTAGCAATTTTTATTATCTGGTCCTGCGTTAATTGTCTTTATTTGTTTGTTTTTAAAAAAAATTAGATATTTTCTAGCTCATCCATGCAAAATTTTGGCAATGAATGAAAATGGCATAACTTAAAGCAAAAAAAAAAAAAAAAAAAAAGATTAAGCAATTAAAGAAAGGACACAGATGCTTGTTTTAATACCTGGAGGATGTTGGATGGTGGAAAAAGTGGTTTGTGAATTAAGAAAAATTGGAAGTACAGAGATTTTGAGGATAAGTGCTCCTCTTTCTGCTCCATCTGAATATTTCTGAGCAACAGATCTTCTCAAGACAGAAGAGGTAAAATAAAGATTTTTTTTTTTTTTTTAAATGGAAATCTTCTGATTTTTTTTCAAAGCACAATAAAACAATGCATCACACAGCTGAAATTATACAACATATAATTCCCCAAAATATTTTTCTGAATAAAACTTAGTGCCATCTTCTACTTTACTGTGTAGATGAGTGAAAGGAATTTTTGGCCGCTTTTCAGCAGCCCTTCCCCACACATCATGTTTGGCTTTACTGACAAAAGCTGAAATAAATTTGACTATATTTAATTTTACTTAGTGTTGTAATATTGCTCGTCATCTCTTCAGTTTGGTTTTATTGGACTGTGTCTTATTTTCAGAGTTTTGTTCATTTCTTTACTTTATAGAGAGTTGAACTGGGTTTTTCCGCTCTGTGGGAGCGTGTAGTCACATACAAAACGGAGAAAGCACTCATTTTATAAACGCTTCCTGACGCTAAACTAATAAACTAATCCACACTGCAATCCTTTTGAGAGACGGGCAAAAATTCCATAAATGTTATTACCTTGGTTGGTTGGTTTTTGTTTTTAACTGTTCGCTTACAGTTAGATTGAGTATTAGTAAACAAGTCTTAAAGTAGCAAGATTTGTGATTTTGATTTGGTCTTTTTAAATTATTTAGGACGGTTCAGTTGCAAATTAACAATCGTAAAATGAACATTTATGATCGATTCATTCTGGCTTGAAGCAAAACCATCACCACTACATTGCTATATACACCAAAATGTAGAACTTCCCCCGTTAACACCAATCTCCTGCTTCAAGACATGAACATCAAATTTTAAAGTGTAAGTGGAGTTTAAAAAGAACTGTTTGGTCACTTTCCCTTCTTTTATTTATTATTAAGTCCATAAAACACTACAGTTCATTTTATAAAATAATACATCAGATTTATTAACCGCTGGGAAAGTGTGTGTGTGTGTGTGTGTGTGTGTTGGCAGTAGTTTTCCAGCTGAAAGCAGAACTCTGTCATGCTGTGTTATATTGCGCTGATGGAGTATGTGATTTCAGGTTATTAAAGATGGTGCTGGAGTGATGAAGGCTGTTGCTGATGGAAACTTTCCACCACACACACTGTCTCTCTCTCTCACACACACACAACACCACAAGACAACACAACATACTTCGGCAATGTCGCACAAGTGATCTGCTCTGCCGGTTTGCAGCAAATATCTAAACTGTATATATTCACGCCGTGTACGTGTAAACTTTGGGTCACGTGTGAAACCCAGGAATCAAAATGCTGAATCAGTTTGTTTCTTTTTGCTTGAACACTTTGAACCAGTCAGGTTTTGGGAAGTGTAAATCTGTAGGTATGTTTCAGCTCCACGTTGCCTCATGAAAATAAAACTCGTATCCAAACACAAATTTCATATTGTAATATGTTTATTTTGAGGACGTATTTTAAATCACTTATACTGTTGTCTTTTGGAGATCCCTTTCAGTTCCTTTGATGAATCAGTTTTAAGGAGCATAAAGCTGAGGGTGAAAAGGGTTTCTGGGAAAATAACAAAGTCTACATGCTAGTGATAGTAATGGAGAAGTGAAGCTGAAAAGGTGTCTTAAACATGTTAAAACCAGAGCAATTTTGCCCCCTGCTGTTGTGTAAGTGAAAGAGCTGAAAGAGAACCTGAAAATAAAATCATCTCATTTCACACTGTTACTTCATCGATCTGAGCACTGAATAAAAATCCATCTGAAGTACTTGTATTTTATTTAACACTATGTGTAGCTGTAAACCTTATACACCAGCCTGAATATTAAGATTCTGTCATTTTCCTTCCACTTTTCCTGGTGTGTGCTGCCACACCGACCAGTCAGTTCGTACAGGAGTTTTCATTTTGCTCTGTCTTTTTTCTAAATTTGAAATGAAACTTGATATTTTATTGCTTTTTATTTGCGGGAAACATGCACAAAATTCTTTTGCACCGCCTTTTTGCATTGATGTTTGTTGGTAAATGAAACCTTCTAGCTGTACTCGTATTCGATCCACGTGAATCGACGAGGGCTTTGGCTGAATGTGCGTCGTGATGACGCGTCTCGGCCCAAATCTGCAGAATATCTGCAGTAATTTTGAAAAATTACAAAATCCTCAGAATACTGCGGCGTTTCCTTGATTTTGTGTTAATTTCTGTGTTCGCTAAATCCTGGAAGGACTGACCAGTTGACCTGTTCGGTCCAATGTAGAATTTGCTAAGAATGCTAAATGCATTTAAATCATCTGGTGTAGTTTTCCATTTACGTAACCATTTACGTAAATGGACCATTTACCATGACCATGACCATGACCATTTACCATGACCATGACCATGACAATGGTTACGGTCATTTACCATGACCGTAACCATTTACGTAAATGGAATACATCAAATATACTCAACACAACACATTTCTAAGACCACTGGTGCTCATTTTAAAATGGAGCTGTTAGCATGTATTTTGTTTTTTTTTGGAAGTTGGCATCAGAGAACATCTGCCCAAAATCCTTTACATCTGTGCACAACCTCAACCGGAAGGTAGCTCCTTGAGGTGATGAGGGAAAAGCAATATGTGATTTCCTTCTGTCTCATTAGTGCTTGGATCATGTGGGGTTTTTTTTTTTTTTTGGTTTTTTTTGTTTTTAAAAAAAAGGCCAGGCTTAAATTAAATTAATTAAAATAAATTAAATTGCTGGAGCACCAGCTAAAGGTGGGCACTGTATTTGCCTAATGCTGATTATTCTCTCATTTATTACTGAATGATAAAGCAATAAATACAAATGTCTTTTTTTTAATTACAGGAAATAAAGAAACTTGACTTTGTGCATTATTCATTAATTTTGGAATTGATTTTGGCAGATCACATCTCGTAACACCTTCAGTCTCTTTGGTCCACTGGGTTTACAGGGGGTTCCTCAAGACCATCTTCATCAATATTAGGTCAAATCGTGCCTGTGGGCCAGGCAGAGGTTCAGGGTAGGGGGTCATCAGATAGAGCAGACGGAACCTTTCCACAGCTGAGCTCCACAAATAAATGTGTTAAGCTCTGAGCACACAAATTACAGTTCAAAGTTATTTTCCCACAAAACATTTGGAAAAGGTGATGACCTTTCTCAAAAATAACAGCATTTTCATGGAGGGTGCCAATACTTCTGAGCTAGATTTCGCTGGCTAGGTTACACTTGCTAGCAAGTGGTTTTTAAGATTAAACTCACTAAAGTAGCAGGACTGGGAAACACTGCCCAAGACAATCAAGCGAGCAAGGTCATATTTTGCAAATTTGCAATTAATGGCAAAACTATTGGCACCCACCAAAAGCTCCATCATGTTACACAAACAACTATTTATATATTTTTAACAAAAAGCATTTTGTGTGAAAGGGTGCCAATATTTCTGTATCTGATTATGTACTGTTAGCTAGGTTTACTGGCTTATCATGCTGGCAAGTGGTTTAAATATCTTGACTAGATCATTAGTGCTTCAGGTCACTATCGTTAGCCCACTAATCTCATTAATTAACGTTTGCTTCTGAGTCATATTTTCAACACAACTGTGGACATGTAGACTGTGGATGTTGATGATGGTCTGGTTTTAAAATCACATGTTTCGAGTGAGGTAAAGACGTGTGGTGTCATTGGAACACACACTAAATTTAGCTCTAAAAGCCAGATTACGATTGGTCTATCAGCCTGCCAGTGTTCAAGCTTCCTGGGACCTGACGGGATTATTCCGTGGTGTGGACACGGGAGTTTGAGTGCTTTGGAGAGGATGTGGTTCTGTACCGTTCATCCTTTTTTTTTGAGTTTCTAGTATATTCCTTGTCACAGAATAAACATTTGAAGTTGTATGCTGCAGGAATAATGGGCACGGTGCTCTCTGTCTCCCCAGTGTTGCAGGACGAAGTGGATGAACGCAAGAGGAGAGGCCTGAGCAAACCGAGGTTGATGGTAACAACCTTCGGTTTCAAGATGGTTAAGCAGAAAAGTAGCATGAAAGTCAACCCACATCCATTTCCGACCATCCATATCGGAGAAGATTTGAAAGCACCACCCCAAAACTCTCCACCACAGTCTGGAGAAACCGAGGCACCATCCCAAAAACTGGAACAAATCAAACTCCCAGTAACCAAGCAGCAGGAAGACATGCAGAAGAACCAACCAAGCCGCCAGGTCCTCACGCCTCCAGTCCGTATCATTGTCCAAGCCTCCTCAGGTGAGCTGCTGCTCTGTCTGGGTCGATTCCTACGCCGTCGCTGCCTTAAAATCTCTGATCTAACCTCAAATGAGGTGATCGCCTGGTTCAGGAATGTGGACCAGACTCTGTTGATGCAGGGCTGGCAGGAGGAGGGCTTCATAACACCTCCCATTGTCGTCTTCGTCTACCTGCTGTGCCGGGACACCGTGAGCGAGGACATCACCAGTCCAGGTGAGCTCCACGGCGTCTTTCTCACCTGCCTGTACCTGACCTACTCTTACCTGGGCACCGAGATCTCGTACCCGCTCCAGCCCTTCATTATCGACGCTAATAAGGATGTGTTCTGGCAGCAGGCTCTGGGTGTCATCGATAAACTCAGCTCCCACATGCTGAGGATCAACATGGACCCGCAGTTCTTCACTGAGGTTTTCCAGGAGCTGAAAAATGAAGGAGAGGTGAAGAACAGGAATGGTCTGGACCGCTGAAATTCCAGATTTTGGATTTTTGTAATTCTTCTGAATGGAGGGAAAAGTTTACTTTGTCATCTATGTCTTAATAATTTTTGTTACTTTCAGCATAAATAATTTGATGGTAAGAATTCAGTAAATAAGGTGGGTTCTGTGTATTCATTACATTTATATTTCTTAAGGCAAAATGGGGAGCGAGTTTGTTTGTAGGCAGGAATATGAGCTGCTGAGGGCCGACACAATGCCATGTAAATGTAGAGTCTGAGTAATCTGTTCTCTTTCTAGAGCTTCTCTAAAATGTTAGTTGGGGTTAAGGACAGTGTTTTTCATATACTACTAAAGTTTGTTGTTGTGGATTCATACAGAAGGTTGGAAAAGTCTGGGGCTACATTCATTTAAGCCCCAAAGTTAGGGTTAGGTTTAAGGTTATGATTTACAAACAAGCAATAGGAAAACATGAGCGGTTTTTATATTTATTTTAAAGTCAGAAAATGCTCTTCAAACATCTCATTGACATTTTTACATTCAGAAGCAAAAATAACTCAAATGAAACTTAAAAGGAAACAAGGCGTATTGATGCTGTTAAATAACACCATAAGTATCCAAAGTACACTTTGTTTATTGAGAAATTAATGTTTATTTATCTATTGATCATGCCATGAGCCACTACAGGATGTGAAATTCCAGAAATTCCAATTTTCTCTTTTTTTAAAAAAAATTATTTTTCAGGAGATTGTCTTGTACTGTGTTGCACTGAACTTTAAATTTGTGAAATCCAAATGTGCAGACTTTTACTTTATTTAATGATTTCTTGCTCTATTTCTTGTTTTTTGTTATGAATTTTGGATGCTACTAGAAGTTTTGGGGGCGTTGGCCATGCTCGGTTATCAAGTGCTGCTTGTTTGGATCAGTCTGGTTTAGTATCTTAGAGTTTATCCATGAACCAAAGTCAGCTTTTATTACCAAATTTATTACATGTACAGTACAGTGTAAAACCTCTCTTCATAATATCTTAGATTGTTAGGAAACTGGAGTCAGGGCAGAGGAACCGTCATAAGAGCTCCTGAAGGAGAAGACGGCAGAATTCAAACTCTCAACCTTCTAATAATTGGGTCTGAATCTTCCCCACTGCCCAGAAAGCACCCCATCCATCACTTTACCCACCAACACGGCATTGTAAACATGCTAACGTCATTCTCCGGATGGAATTTCTGCCTTTCCTTTTCAGCACTAGAAGAAAAAGAAAAGGCTGGAAGAAGAGGAAAAGAGGTTTAAAGAGAAACACTGAGGTTTGGTTAAATCAGGAACGTCCATGCTTTTAGAGAAGGTCAATGAAACACCCGGCCTGTGCTGAACTGCTATTTGTTGGTACCTTAACAGGATAATTCTGGATTAGTACAGATTAGATTTAAGACTGGTTTACCTCAGGGGACACAAGTGGAGTTCAGATCAGGAGTCGTCAAACAAATGTAGGTGTGTGTGTGTGTGAAGTTTGCGAACGTTCATTGGAACTATTGTTTCGGGAAACACCAAATTGTTGAACTATGTTGATAACGATGGAACTTGCGACCATATTTGGCTATCGATGCTTTTGGGAAACGTACTCCTGGTTGTCTGTGAAGTTCCTCTTCTTGGATCTTCTCCACATTGCTCAATATCATCCATAATCAGGACACTGGGCTTTTTAAAGGGAGGCTGTTTACCAAATATGGTGATTTGGGGGTGTTTCTTTATATAAATGGGTGTGGCCATAAACAAGCAGAGCAATTTAGAATTTAGAACAGCTCTGTGTGTGTGTGTGAGATAAAAACCCAACTTCATTATGAATATTGATGATTCTAGTGCTCCGATTTAGAAGAGTACGCTCCTTACAGGGATTCTTTAGATGCAGAATTGAAGAGTACACTAAGCGGCCACATCGTCGTGAAATTTTAATCCATGACACACAATTACAACATCTCTTCAGATATTTCCCACACTGTAAAAATAACCTTAAGTGAAAAACACGTATTTTTGATCAGTCAAGTTGCTTTGATTCTAAATTTACCAAGACAAAGACTTTTTTAGAAAAGAACATGAGATGATTAATTGAATGATATAAATGATAAAAAAAAAAAACGCTGTTAAATCAGAAAGGATGTGAAGTCAGGAGACACACTGCGTTTTTATTTATTCAGATAATTCCCGAGCTGATGTACGTTATACGCTACACTGCTGTTTATTATTAACATTCCATTTTTATTCATTTTTACATAATGCATGAATTATAATAATAATAAATAATTCTAATTAGATCAGCTTGAACGTTGTTTATGCTGTAAAGACGACTTCTTTATTCTTACATTTATCTTTATTAATACATTAGTGAAGCACAGGCTGCTGTAAAAGTGTAACTTAATTCAGCTCAATGGCATCAGATTTGTTTTCCTTCAGTGTTTTAAGTCGTTTTGACTCCGAGTCGTTTTATGTCTCGTACCATGTGGTCAGCATCTCCACTGAGCCGTTGTGTATGAAAAACTCATGAGCTTTAATTCATATCAGCGTAAACGCAAAACATAAGAAAATCGAACGTCATTAACATAGGTTCGGTGAAACGCAGCAGCTTTAAATCTTCATTTATAATTAATTTAACATTCTTCATTTGTTCCAGATTTAATCCTAATTCCACAGCTAGGACGATCCTGCTAATATCAGTGCAGCATGCTACAAAAAAAAAAAAAAAAAAAACCTGGAAACTGTTTCTATATCAACATCTTTATCATTAGCATGCAACTGTCTAAAAATGCTTAGCAATAAAAGTTGCTAATAAAGACAGACTTTTTTTTTTTTTTTCAGAACCTTTTCTGGTTAATATTGTTCACACAAATGTGCATGAGGCTGTTATATTCCAAGCCGAGCTAGCCAGGACTTGTTTTGTTGTTTTACACTGTTTAGCTCACTAGCTTGTTGCTATTTCCAAAATGGCATAATTGCCTACTATGCTACTACACATCCTGTAAATTATTTACATTTTAATACTAATTATTCTGCTAAATAGTGATCCTGCAACTTATAACTGCTAATTGTTCACGAAACCTGTGACGCTGCGGTTGGATTTGCAGTTAGCCGACGTTCAGGGTTTATGCTAACTCTGTTTATAGAGGTACAGGTAAAAATCTATTAGTACAGCAGTAGCGCAAGTCAAAGTGAGCGGATTTGTGTTCTTGTAAATGGGTAAGACGAGATCAGAAACGTGGAGAGACTTCTGAACGTTTTTAAGATTCGCTACAAATCCAGTCACCTTGACTAGCCGTTTCTAGAAAATTCCACATGCAGATGACTCCGCCCCCTCAGTTATAGTGATTGTTGATGTTGTTGAGGTGGTTGATGTTGTTTACGCAGCTGATATGCGCTGCACTGAAATGCGCAGGCGGCTGCAGGCCATGACTCGGATACAGCGCCGGTCCGGATCCGGTCCAATACGGAAAGCCGTGAGGACCGACGCCAGGAGCCACCAGGTTCAGCTTGGAGATTCCTGAGAAAGGAATGGAGGTGAAGTTGGTGTGCAGCGTGTAAAGGGCCTCGGAGGAAGATGAAGAGGAAGTGGAAGAGGAAGAAGGCTGGCAGGCCTGCGCCAAGCCCCGGAAGTCGAATCTGTAGGCGTAGCGCTTGCCGTGAACTTTGCTCATGATGTTCTTGTCGTAGTAGTAACGCAGGGCGCGGCTCAGCTTGTCGTAGTTCATGTTGGGTTTGCTCTTGCGTGCCCCCCAGCGTCGCGCCACCTCATCCGGGTCGGTCAGCTTAAACTCACCGCTCGCCCCCTCCCATGCTATACACGACACATTCGAGCTGTCCGACAGGAGCTCCAGAAGAAACTGCCACAGCTGGATCTGACCACTTCCTGCAAAAATATTATCAGTTCAGTACAGATACACTGAAGCAACCTTTTATATTCTGACATTAGCAGGACTGATATGAGAACTGATACAGGTACAACTGGTGAAATAATCATCCAAAGCAGCAAACAAAAACACGATACAGTCAGACAATCCAAATCCCAGAATGTGATAAACACAGTAGGCAAGACTTCGCAAAGAGTAACTGGAAATTGGTGTTGATGAGGACGTGATGGGAATCAGGTGAACTCTGTAACCCGGAGGTGAGTCAGTACTCAGGTGATCAGGACTTCTGGTGGTGGGTGTATTTCCTGAAAACAATGTTATTTGTTAAACAAACAAACAAATGAGGAAGTACAACACATTTAAGGCTCTTTGTGAGTTTCTGGAAAGACTTCATAATTAGATATTTACATTTATTCATTTAGCAGATGCTTTCATAAAAAGCGACTTACAAATGCGGAAATAGAAGCGAAGAGATATATCACACGGAAAACAGTACGAGTAGGGCTACTGTACAATACAGGATTCTTAACTGAGTTCTAGAGAAGCAAAATGCACAGAATCGAGGTGTAAGAGCCCGTGTAAGTGCAGACTTTTATTTTTAATTATTTTTTTAATGGGGGCTTAGGGGTTAGTTAAGTGTTCACAGAAGAGGTGGGACCCTAGCCATTTATTGAAGATAGTGACAGAGTCCAGATTGAGGTCGGAAGATCATTCCACCACTGAGGGACGGTCAGTTTGAAGGTTCTGGAAAGGGACCTCATGGCTCGCTGAGAAGGCACTATACCAGGCGTCGGTCGTTAACTGATCGCAGGTTGTGAGAGGAAACATAAACCTCAATTTTTAACACTTAACCTGATCATAACCAGACAATATCCAAAATGTTCTGTTATTTTTATTGGGTCAGTACTTCCACAGAATTTCTTTTATCCGAGGCTGGGTATATGTTCGTTAAGGGTAGACGTGGAGGGGTGTAACACCTGTTCATTTTATCATCATTTTATCATTTTATCATCTATCTGTATAAGAATGAGGCGATGTGGAACAGCTCGCTAATCACTCAGTGTAGAGAAAAGCAGGACGTGCAGGAGGTGATGCACCATGAGCACAGGAAAAAGCTTCACATGTTGGGTTCTGGTTCATAATAATAATAATAATAATAATACTAATAATAATAATAATAGCAGCCAATAACAATTAAAAAAATCACAGCACAAAGATCATGGTTAAATTGAAATCTTTCTCTGTCCCGGATGAGATCATTACCTTTGTGATTATTTTGAGAAATTCAGCATGGTTCACTTCGTCCCTTAGTCTTTTTAATCCATGCTCAGTAATTAAAGAATATTCCTAACACAGGCTTTATTAGTAAAACTTTTAGTTCTTATCGTTATTAAAACGCATTATAATAACCTACAGCTGTAACATAGATTTTATTTATGTATGTACTTATTTATTTATTTATTTATTTGTAGTCTCCACTCCCGAACCCAAACTTCTGAACATGAGATAAAGTAATCAGGAGGAATCCCTTTCTCTATTTTACTGTATTACATAAATACCTGAACAATGTGGAACTTATTATTGTCCTCGTGTACAGGAGCCGAAATAACCTTTTATTTACTCTGTAAATATCTAAACATTAAAATACAGCTATAATAATAATAATAAAGGAACTGATTACTGGAACATGTGAAGAAATAGATCTAGAAATCAGACTCTCATTATCAAAATTAGATTTGTTGTTATTGTTGTTTATTTATTCCTTCCGTGTTCCCTTCATTCCCGAATTTTTTTATGGAGACTACAGTGATCCTGTATTAGGCCTTTTATTCACTTGTTCACGAGAGAGAGAGAGCGCGAGAGCGAGCGGGAGAGAGAGAGAGAGAGAGAGAGAGAGAGAGAGAGAGAGAGAGAGAGAGAGCGCGAGAGAGCGCGAGCAAACTTGATTACAAACGGAGAAAGACATGAAATAATCTTTTACATCTGTGAAATTAGTTTATAAAAGTAAATATATTAGTGCATTCTCACACTGCTCTCTTTTTATTTATAATTATATGGAATTTATTTTAAATAACGGTAAAATCACCGCTAATCACTAATAATGACACTAATAAAAGTGTCCCAGATTGTTTTACAGCTCTGTTAGTCTTTTAATGTTGGATCTTTTAGTGTTGGATTTGGTTTCATCTCTAATTATGAACCACGTCACAGACCGGAAGTCCCATTTACTGAATTATTGTTTTAAAGAATACGGATTTTTATTATTATTATTATTATTATTATTATTATTATTATTATTATTATTATTATTATTTTCATTTCTTGAATTATCTGAGTGAGAGTTTAAATATCCAAGAGGATCCACTCACAATACAAATGTAATCTGCTTTAAAAAAAAAAAAAAAATCATTATTCATCTAAAACATCACCGAAAAGTCGTGTATTTTATTAAATAAGGAATAAATTTCTTTCTCTGAATATTTAAGCTGTAAATTCGGTTCTTGCATCAGCGACTAAAAAACTAAACACACGTCAACAGACTGTTTTCTACCCGACAGAAACACGTCTGTGTCCGGAAAAGAGAACCACTGATTATTTCCACAGAACAATGCAAACTGTGCTAAAGGATAAAGATTAATATTAAATATGAAATTATTAAAAGCAGCTCATTCAGAGACACGACATGTGACATGTAAAGTCTTCAGTATCGGTTCATCTTTAACCCAAAAACAACAACAAACAGTAAACGGTTTTCACTAAATAAACACCGAGCCGCGAGTTTTTACCACAAAATGATCAAACTGTCTCTTATTTTTCATTTATTTTCACAGATTTATTAGTGTTCGGATTATACGGATTATATCAAATAAATTTTGTTCATTGATATTTATCTGTGAAAACTGATCAAATACATTTTAGGAAATTGTGATTATTTTCTGTACGTTAATATCTCTGATATCATGAATATAGGGCTTATAATCTATTAACAATGAAATGCAATGAAATAGAAAGGAAATAAAGAGTGGTATGAAAAGAAAAAAATGAAAAACGACAGAAGCGATATTAAATAGCTTTTAGGAAAATATAATAAAACGAATCTAATTAAAATTTGAGATTTAGTTTGAGCACTGAAGAAATAAACACCCATGAAACGCGTTTCTTAAATCGAGTAACTGCAGAAATCTGATGTTTTAAAATCGAACCTAATTGTTTAATTAATAAACAGTAAAAAAAAAAAAAAAAAAAAAAGCATTCATTTATCAGTGTAAGAAAAAAATGTGAAAAATAAACCGAGATTTTTTCCCTGTATATACAGTATATATAAAAAGCTGTGTTACCTTTTTAATTCTGTAATTAGATGTACTTTATGTATCCGCGTAAAAATGAGGAAAATAAAATAATTTGACTTATCCACTGGATATAAAAGCCCAAATATAGCAACAAATACAAACATTGATGTAAAATGTAATGTGCAGAAATATGAATGATGTAGGTCTAATAATAATAATAATAATTATTATTATTATTATTATTATTATTATCATTATTATTGTTATTGTTATTATTGTTATTATTATTGTTGTTATTATTATTATTATTATTATTGAGACTTACCTTTCTGTACTCCTGCATTGATGGGGCTCCAAGACGTACTTTTACTTTCCTTCAATAAATTTTCTGTCGGATCTAAAAAATAAATAAATATCAAATGAAAATATAATTGGAAAAAAATTACAGTCTAGTACATGTGCTGTATTGCAGTTTGTTAGTAAAATAAGAAATAATTGAAATATAGTTAAAGCAGGAAGAGGTGAATATTTAAATATTTAAACAATGAGAAACACAATCTCATAAAAATCAAACAGATCGTTTTTTAATCTGTCGAGAATGTTGTTGTTGTTGTTCCAGCTGAAATGATGCTTTAAAGGTGCTGAAGTGAAATTAGAAATGAGAAAGCTCGCTCTTCTGAGGGGAATTTTTTGCGCTCTGGACTTTTTCTGCTGAAGTCAGGAAGCGCGTTCAGGAAAAAGGATTTCCGACATCCGACAAAAGAGGAGCCGGAGCTCCACCACGCAGCATCAGCACCACCATCTCTACCAACACCACCATGTACACCTCCTCACTGACTCTCACATCCTCACTTTAAATAAAAAAAAAGTCTAATTTCAAACAGAAAGGTGCAGAGTACCTGAGAGATACATGTTAAACACCAGGTTCTGTCCTGTAGCTCTGGGCGCTGCTGAGGGGGAGCAGCCTTTCATCCTGTGTGTGTGTGTGTGTGTGTGTGTGTGTGTGTGTGTGTGTAGGGGGAGAAGATTTTTTATTAAACTTTATCTCAAAACTGTGATCTGGAATAAACGCGAGGCAGATTGAAGTTTCTAGGCAACTGTCTCGAGCTCCATCTCTGCGCACCAATATTCACGGAGGACAATTTCCTCTGCAGCATTGCTTTAATTAAAAGAGCAATTTACCTCTGTCATCTTTTCTACCAGCAATCAGCATCATAAAAAAGAGGAAAAAAGAGGGAAAGAGGAGCGGATAGCGAGCCAGAGCCGCTTATCATCCCGCTATCTGCCTTTAATAAAGTTCCTGCGTGCACATGCGGGGTTTCTATGGAGAAGTGGAGTGTTTGACATGCGGGGTATGATAAATCTCCCCTCATCTCTCTCTCTCTCTCTCTCTCTCTCTCTCTCTCTCTCTCTCTCTCTATGCTTTCCGCTGCTGTAGCTCTCAGTAAACAGCAGGAAAAAGCCTCGCGCTGTATTTTCTGTATTTTAGCGCATGCTTCACTGCGTCTCTGCAAACAGGAACATTTTAACCAAGACATCTGGCACGTGCACGCGACCTGGGGTCATAAATTTAAAAGCTGGACCATTTTATGACCATGTAGACACACAGACTACATCACACACACAGCTATGATATATATTATATATCTATAATATAATGTAAAATAATATATAGGATATATGACTGTTCTCTGCACAGTGGAATTCAGGAAGCAGGAATTCAGCTGTTTGAAATTAAACCACGTGCACATGCCTAATAAATAAATAAATACATACATACATAAACATATTCCTCAAGGTAAAAAATCAAGATGGTGGTGAGGAGTGTCAGTGTGCACTTCTGTTCATTATTCACAATGTATTAAATAAAAAACCATGAAATATAAGTCAATATTTCTCTATTTACATCATCTATATGTTATCTATACATTTATACCAGGCTTCAATGCATCATCTATGTTATTGATACAGTTCTATCATTTATACCATCTGTACATTAAATGTACATTATCTATAGAATTACTTACATCATCTAAACATTTATTCGTTGAAAAAAAAATCACTTGGAAAAAAATGATCAAACTGACTAAAACATTTCAATAAATAAATACCTAAATAGAGAACATATTTATTTAAAGTCATAATGTTGGATTACTAAGGTGCTCATAGCGCCCCCTGGTGGACAATCGTCAGCCTGCTACTGTGTGAGAGTTACCGAGATGGCCACAATTTCCATGAACTGCTTATCTTTATAAATAAATAAATAATATAGATTAATAAATAAATAAATGTTGGGTTTCTGTACAGTAATCACTGCTCTTTTCACTGCAGACGACAATCATTAAGTTCTAATGCTTTATTAATATTCTTACTATTCACTTTTTATTATTATACTATTACTTATTATTTTAATTACTATATTAATCTGTATATCTGTCTGTTTTGTATAAGTTTATTTTAAGGTAAACTTAATTGAAACATGTCGTAATGACCAGGAAAACATGTAAAAACATTTATTATAAGAACAATGACATTTTTAAGTTTAAAGTATATATTGTACACTAATGACCTCCTCCCTCCTCTTAAGGATCAGACATTTACAGATCACTCCATTTTGTTCGTTTTTGTGACTAATATGATTTCATGTCTCTTTCATTAAAAAGAGTTTTTAACTCTGAGATGAGGCGGGGGATTTCCTCTTGTAGCCAGAATTTAGGTGTGAAAAAAATACTGAAAACTTTACGATTGTTAATTAGAGCATAAGATGATATTATTATTATTATTATTATTATTATTATTATTATTATTATTATTATTTATGTACTTTTTTTAAAGGATACCTTTAGAAATTCAGTCATCCGGATCTCCTCCCTGAACTGAAAATATTAGATTTGAAATTCTTTTCCGTGAATCGAGTCATTTGAATCAATTCATTTAAATGATTCATTCAGATTCGTTCTCTGTTAGTTCAGTTGTATGTTTTACCAAAATGTTCAGTCTGATCAAACACAGTGATCACACACGATGCATTTAAAGCAGGCAAGAGAAGTGTAAAATAATTCATCACTACTCGTATTTAGTTTTTAATATTTATATCGCAGTCTCTTTTATTTAAAAAGTGTATAAGGAATTTGTGTCAGTGCTGAAATCAACCCCAGAGAACACAATTCTCAATATACAATACCAAATAAATCTCAATACACGACACAAAATGTACACAATACACAGTAATGTTGCATGTGTGCTAGTTATGTTTTTAATGCGAGTGTCGAAAAGCAGCTGAGTTAAATGTTCATCCATGTCCTTGTTCAAGATGATGATGGCTCCTAACACACACTAGTGATCCACTGAAACTGTGACTGAATCATTAAACTCACCGATTCACCTGATTCACTGAACAGCAGAGGAGCCGATCTCTGGCATGGCTGAAATGATTCACTGACTCAAGGATCATGAATCAGGTGGAAAAATGGTTTGAAAATAAATGTCATGAGTAAAAGATTATTCAAATGTTTAAAAACGCGGAAATAAATAAAGTGTAAAAAAAAATCACATGAATGAGGTGTGTAAAAATAAATAAATAAATAAATAAATAAATCACACATACGGCTAGTGAGTCATTCATAAAGAATCAAGAATCATTTGAGAATGATTCATGATTCTCTAACTGATGCTCACATTCTACATACAGAGAGATTTAATATGAGTAATGTACATAATAAAACATTATTTAAAACACAACCACTTATTACTTATCACTTATTAATTATTTCTTCCTGTTTATGCCCCGCCCTCACTTTCTGGGCTTTTTGAAGTTCTTTCTAATGTTCTTTCATCTATTTTACTCCATAGTGTTCTACATAGAACCTGACAGTAACGTGAGAGTTACAAACATCAGTTCTCTTAAGGGTTCTACATGTGACTAATGAGTTCAGAAGAACTTAAAGTTTGCTGTATTAAAGCCACAAACCCAAAATACATTCCTGACCACTACTGTGAGGAGGCAGAGCTTTCTGAACTAATTGACAGGAGACTAGAGACACCAAGTCGTCCTGATCAGTTAGATGTCACATAATTCTGATTTCTGGATTCTGATTGGTCAGAAGGTGTTGATTAATTCTCTATATCAGCAGCTCTGACAGTGGCACTCCACATAAACTAACATTTTATTTATTTAACATGTATGGAATGAGTCTCCAGTGTCAGCACTTTGTAACAGTCAGAACTTTAAGTTTTCCCAGTTTTCTTCAGAATGACAAGCTGTGTTTTTTTTTTTTTATCTTATTAACTTGAAGGGAGAGAATAAAGAGAGAGAATGAAGAGAGTGGTGATGGAACTGTTTACAGCTGCTATAACGTAAGTGAGAACAGGAACTTGCTTAACAGATATTAAATGTGACTATAAATGAATAAAAAACATGACATGATGAGGATCACTTTACTATTCAATTGAACTTTAATTGATGAGAAAAAGAACAAGGAAAGAAAAGTGCACATAATTAAATAATGTCTACCTAACCTCTACACGTCAATATAGTGAAGAGTTGAGATCATATATAGACTTCCTGTTTCCTGTCGATGTCTCGGTCGTGGTGTCTGTGGCGTCCCAGACTTGCTTTAGCTGCCTGAGTCTTTTACATTGATCGCAGGCAACTTAAAACAAGCCTTGAATGCTAGACAAGGACTCTGTTAGCACGACTGCAGCTAGAGATTAGAGCGTTACTTTAGAACGTTCTTAGCGTGTCGTTTACAATAGAAACATCTCACATGATATTTTTCACAAGATTCCTCACATCTTCGTAGCCCGGATCCTAAATCAGCATTATCCAGTGAATTAACCACAGAAATCTGATAATCCATCGTCTGTTTTCCCATACAGAAGGATGAAAGTGACTCACCATGTCCTCTGAGGAGTCCACACACCACACATACACACACACACACACACACACACACACACACGTTTCTGTCAAACAGCTTGTCCCCTATAGAGTCCTCTCCATCCACACACACACACACACATACACACACACACACACACTGGTTCTGCAGCACAGCCGGAGTGTTCACAGCACTTTTAATACTCCACACCTGAAATGTGTGTTTGTGAAAGGTGTGTACGGTTGAACATTTATTAGGAGATCCTGGTCTGGGTGTGGAGTTTTCAGCCAGCTACCGATATGTAAACGTGTGTGTGTGTGTGTGTGTGTTTTGCAGGTTCCTCAACAAACAAACCAACAGACGGACTCGAAACAGGATGCTGATGGTACTGATTAAACACGTAAAATTGAAACACACATGATCATGTGAGTGTAATACTGTGTATAATAATGTAAACTGGGTCTTGTTAGTATTTGGTGTCTGTAATGGTCGACATGACTCCACATGCCGAAGTGTCCTTGGTCCTTGGTCACTGAACCCCAAGTTGCTCCTGATGGCAGGAGCGCCTTGCATTGAGTGTGTGTGTGTGTGTGTGTGTGTGTGTGTGTGTGTGTGTGTGTGTGTGTGTGTGTGTGTGTGTGTGTGTGTG
>JANDJT010000199.1:363533-375249 GCA_024331685.1 Stegophilus panzeri | reverse complement strand
ACTACACTACACTCCCACTACACTTCACTCCCACTACACTACACTACACTCCCACTACACTACACTCCCACTACACTACACTCCCACTACACTACACTACACTCCCACTACACTTCACTCCCACTACACTACACTACACTCCCACTACACTACACTCCCACTACACTACACTCCCACTACACTACACTACACTCCCACTACACTTCACTCCCACTACACTACACTACACTCCCACTACACTACACTCCCACTACACTCCTGTACACTTCACTCCCACTACACTACACTCCCACTACACTACACTCCCACTACACTACACTACACTCCCACTACACTACACTACACTCCCACTACACTACACTTCACTCCCACTACACTACTGTACACTACACTACACTCCTGTACACTTCACTCCCACTACACTACTGTACACTACACTCCCACTACACTACACTACACTCCCACTTCACTCCCACTACACTACACTCCCACTACACTACACTACACTCCCACTTCACTACACTCCCACTACACTACACTTCACTCCCACTACACTTCACTCCCACTACACTCCCACTACACTACAGTACACTCCCACTACACTACAGTACACTTCACTCCCACTACACTTTAATCCTAATGAAAATAAAACATCAAGTGCATTAAAGTACAGCTAAAATCCACTGAGTCAGTGTAGAGGCAGGGTGTGAGTGTGCTTAACATTCCTAACAGGCCCAGACCTGACAAATCCTCCCTCTGCTGAAATATCTGCCCTAGAGGCACTCTGCACAAACACACACACACACGCAACTGAGGCATAAAGCTCATCCATCACACCATTACAACCTGAACACAACCATGACTCTGCCTTTAGGGCATTCTGAATCCTAACACAGAACTCACTGAGCTTAAATAAATAAAAACAGCACTCGACGTCGCCTTTACAGCCTTTCCGAATTCTACTGAGATAATCAGATGCAGCTTGGGTTCTTGCTTTGATTCATGAGAATAAATAATCCTGACTTTAAGGCACTCTAAATCATCACTACAAAGAGACAATAATGCCTTCTGATACACAATTATGGCAATTTGAGTGTAAGAAATTAAAACACTGCCTTTAAGGCATTGTGAATAACAACACATATCCACAAATGTATAATTAAATACAAATCTCAAATGCAGCCTTCAGGGCATTCTTAACCATCAATGGAGTTTGGAAAAATAATCACCACTGCCTTTAAGGCATTCTGATTGATCACACAGACCAGCGCGGCCTTTAAGAGATTAGGTATTATCAAGGGGAAAGCTCCCACCTTTGGGGCATTTTCGATTATTTTAAATCATTCCAACAGCATTACTAATTACAAGGAACAGTTCTGCCTTTAAGGCATTACTAATTTTAACAGAAAAATCAACTCTGCGTTTAAAAAAAGGCGCTCAGGGTTAGCACTGGACACAAACTGCGCCTTTAAGGCATTTAAAAACATCATGGGGGGACAAGCATGGCCTGTACAGCACTTTAAATTGTACTGTTGGGAAAACATTGCCTTTGCGGCATTATGGATTATCACTGATATAAAAACAAAAAGTTGCCTTTAGGACATTGTAGTTATATCAAAAGGAAAATTTTAATCATCAAAAAAAGTCTTTAGTGCATTCTGTATTATAGCAGAAAGCCCCACACTGCTCCCTTTAGGGCACTTTGCTGTAAGTGTACTGAGCTCACCGGAGTTGTCGAACTCTATCTGCATACACGTCCCACCTGACTGCCACGGACAGCTGTACACGGCGCCTCGCTCCCTCACCGAGGAGGAAGAGGATGTGTTGGCTTTAGGAGCGCCCACCAGGATGTTCTGCCTGAGGGAGAGACCAGCACAGAGATGCTGAGGCCTTTAGGGCATTCACACAGCCACAGAATACAATGTATACAACAATAATTATTTATACAGTTTGTGAATTAAATCAGAAGGTGTTTAACAGGTTTTTAAAATGATATTATAACGGCGATCACACTGAACTCAGCTGCTTCTACAATTTTAGAACAAAAATATTCTGACGTTAAAAAAAAGTTATAAAAACTCATCTTAAAATATATGTGTAACAGTCCTGTACACCATGTAGCATCACTGAAAATTATACCAGAACCTGTTTCCTTTGCGTGTGGGATGGAATAACGTTTACATCAAGAACATTTACTTTTAGGTTAAAACAAAACATGAATAACATCACGTTTATTTACTTTATATTCGGCCCGTATAGGATTTTTTTGTGATTGTTGCGGCCCAAAATGCTCGATTTTGATTTGCTTTTTTTTCTAAACATGTGGAATATTGTGAATTGGCGAAATCGCCGAACTGCGGAAAATCTGCGCTAATTTTGAATAAATTGCGACACATTGCTTGATTTTGCATTAATTTCTGCGATCACAACATCGTGAAATCCTGGAGGGACTGATAATATAACACTAAATACATCAGCAATATTGCAGAACTAATTAACAGTATTACTTAATAAATTGAAGAAAAAAAAGATATACAAACAAATAAACAGATCCATTATAATATACAGTGCTTTCTAATACTTAATGCCACTAAAAAACTACAGGGAAGAAAAAAAAACTGGGAAAATTGTAAAGATTATATCAAAAATAAAATAAACACACGTATTATTTAATATTAGTGTGTATTATTAAGTATATTATATTAAAGATCACGAGTGACGATTATGACCGATCTGTATTTATAAACTCAATAGACCCAAACAACCCAGTAAACACTCCTGTACATGTTTACATACAAATAATTAATGTTTTTATAGAATAATACTTTATAATAGTTTATCTTTATATATATATATATATATATATATATATATATAAACTACAAGATGATAAGTGGAATGAATGACACACTATCTGGTAATAATAATAATAATAATAATAATAATAATAATAATTGTTGTTGTTGTTGTTGTTGGTGGTGAATATTGTGATTATATGTTAACACTGATTATCCACACACACCTAGATCAGACTAGATCAGACAGGGGTAGTGTTTATAACCGGACTTAAACTGTAGGCTGGATTATTATAAAGTGTTTATAAATATTAAAGATGGTTTAAATATTTTTATATTTTGGAGATTTTTAGACACTGAGACATGTGTGTGTGAATATTAATGGAAGGATGTAGAACAACAGACAGATTTATGTTTCTGATTGAATGCAGTTAAGTCACATGAGCTGCTTTATTAAAATAAACATACTTTTAACTTTATAAAGTGTGTAATTAATATGAATGAATGTGATACTCACAGTTTATCAGTGGGACTGAAGAAATCCACAGAGAAGCCGAAGTAGCTGCCCTGAGGTCCGGAGAAAACCGAGGGCTTCTCGGTATCCAGGTTAAAGGGGGTTACAGGAAAAACGGAGAAAAGTGACAAAGTGAAATAAAGATAATACTTCAGCTGTTTCCCCATCGCAGCTGTCTGTTTCTCTGTCTGTCTGTCTGTCTGTCTGTCTCTGTGTGTGTGTCTGTGTGTGCTGTATAATGTAGACAAAGTGTTTTGCTCTAACTCAGTTTAGTTAACACACATCCATGTCGTCTTCATTCTTCACAAATCCAGCTGGTGTTAAATTCTTATCGCATTATTTAACTCCTCCTTTAGTGAAATAAACCCGTTATGAACCTTCTCCTGGCCTAATTAAAGCTTTATAACGCGCTAAAGTGAAGTTGTCGCAGCCGGACGGCGCTCTGCTCAGATATCCACACACACCGAGACGCTGTTGACGTCTGAGCAGATAGAGAAGACGTCCCGACCGGAAGTGACGCAATGACGCAGAGCAGGACGTAGAACCAGGAAGTAAATTAGCCGGTGGAGCGCTTTATCTTCTGATGACACATTACAGATTTACTCTTACAATTAATACAAACATGAATTCAGAAATAAAGTAAATACTCTAAATAACTTGTTTTTGGTTTATTATAATATTATTTACAAGATTTACACAACAGGAGTAAATACAAATAAACACCACATACACGACAGCATACAGTATAAGAGAAAAACAAAGTTGTTTGAAAAACATAGTATCTATAATCCCTGCTGAGAAAAACAGTACAAACCATCACAAAAATTCTAATGGTTTACACTACAAGTACCATTACAAACCATCAGCTAACCATTAAAACTGTTACCATTATCATTATTGGTCCTAACACGCCACCAAGAGAAGGCAACACATTACCAGTAGAGACCCACAGGGACCATTACAGTTTCCATTAAAACCATTACAAATTCTGAGGGTTTCTACTGTGTTTTTTTCAGCAGGGTACTTTAAAATAAATATGGAGATTTTGTGTTCATTTTAAATCCTGTGATTTATTTGAGTTGTGTATTAAACAATAGGCCATGTTTTAGTGAGTTATAATAAGGACCAGTAATTGGATAATTGGCTAAACCTACCCTGAACAATTTGCGTATTAATCTGTATAATTATTCTGATCCTCAAGCACATCCTAAATTTATTATTTTTATAATAAAATTATTATTTTTTTTAGTTGAAACATCTTTTATCGTGTGAGTCTGTTGACTTTGGTTACTGGTTTCTTAAATACCCACGTTGCTGTTTGACTTTCTGTCGATAGTGCAGTGGGATTTAATCTCTACCTGGATTTTTCATTAATATGACATTGACCCTTGCTGCATAATTGTTTAAATATAAATATATTCCATGTGTCGAGTGTTTCTTTAAAGAGAACTCTTATATTTGCAAATTTATAAAGGGTTATTGTTGTAGGATAATCTCATATTTAACTGTATCCTAAATTAAGCCAACTAAAAGAGTTTTATACTTGAAGACCATGTAGGTGAAGACTTACATTTCATTCATGAAGTTTGCTAAATTGCTGGTCTAATCTAAGCAACTACTCAGACCCTTGAGATGGACCCGTGAACTCAGTCGAGGGGGAAAAAATATTACTGTATTATACTGTTACTGTAAAGTCTGTAATCCTGTGCAATGCAGCAACATTAAAGTGAAGAGTGTGTAATATTAGTGAAGGGTGTGTGATGGCCAGGAAATGATAAAAGATCAGTATCTACACTAGAGCGAGAGAGCGAGACGAGTGTTTCCGGGTCAGTGTCTGAGGGAGTTAACGACTGTGGCTGAGCCATTGAGCCGAGTGTTGATCCTCCTCTGGCACAGACATCATGACTAATGCAGCTGTGAGATCAGACTGTGGGCTTATTTGGACAAAGTGTGTGTGAGTCAGGATTTAGGAGTGGTATGGATGCTGTGCTGAGACTGGCACACAAACACACACTTTTTCCACCTTATGCCCTCCTCCTCTGCCTCTGTGTACCCTCAAATCACTGCAGTTCATCCCACACCACATATCATAGTGCACTATCTAGTGTACTTATATAAATAAGAAACAGCAGGGAACCGAATGTCAAATGCACTATACAGCTATACAGAGTTTAGGGAGATGTCATTTCATACCCTCATACACTAGTAGCCTAAGTAGTGCACTTATATAAGAAGTAGTAAAGCACTATATTTCTCTCTCTCTCACTGTGTGTGTGTGTGTGTGTGTGTGTGTGTGTGTGTGTGTGTGTGTGTGTGTGTGTGTTTGAACCATGTGAGGTGGCACGTGGTTCCTTAATCACTGTTTTCCTGATGAGGGGAAAATCCACAGCTCAACACACTGCCATTTTGGGAAAAACATGGCTTGACTCAGGGATGACACATTTTAGAGAGAGAGGGGAGGGGGTAGGGTTTCTCTCAGTCAGTAAGACGGCTCAGCTGAAGCTTTTTATACACACTATAAACTGCATAAAGTAGAACATTTCCCACAGGAGATAATGTAATCTTTACCACTATATCAGTTCACACAGGATATGCGTATTACATGGTGTTATTTCTACTGCTCAATTTACAGAAGGTCCACAAAAAATACCAACATGAAGATGTCACACAGGGAGGTGTCTTTCATTTCTGTCGTTTATAGCAACACAGACGTTCAACACAGTCAAATAGAGTATGTTACTGTCTACATACTGTAATATAGCCATTCTTTTTATCATTCTCAGTGAAATCTTTCTTCATGAAGTCTTCTCCAAGAACTTCCTGGAGAACGAGAAGCAAAGTGTCACATGTCTGATCAAACTATTTTTCTGTACCATGGTCCGGGATTAGGACATCTCTTGGGGACCAAATAATCCCATCTGAATATAAAGCTTCTCACTGGAATCCATCACACACACACACACTAAACCCACTGATTTTTTTTAAATTAAGGTCCAAATGATACAATATGCAATAAATAATATACAAAATGAAGGAACCTAAATATGTCAGATGCATTGTTTGTGTTATATGCAAATAAATATCCACATCAGCACTGTTAATGAGCAGCTTACAGGTAAATAAAACCTCTTTTTCTCTAAATGTGATGACTTCCTGTCACTGATGATATCCAGCAGTATTCTGCTACCTGCTTTGCTTTACTTTTGGAGGAACCAAGTATTCAGTGACCCCTAGCGGTAAGTCTGTGCACATGCCCCACACTTCCATATATGAACACTTTAAGGCGTGTCCCAGGCAGGTGATTATATCTGTAATTATCTGCTGATATTTCAGAAGATTAATCAGACATTCCTTCTCCAAAACTTCCAACACAAACATACTTTTTACACACCTCATCAACAGTTACAATATCAGCTTTGTATAAAAGTTCCATGAGTTCCATTACACTCATGGAACATCTGTGGCTTCACAACGTGTTAGAACATATTGTGACAGAACTGGGAAAAATACATTTTTACTCTTTATGCAGCAAATCACCAATCCTGTCATGTCTCGCAATGTACATCTGACATTCAGATTAAATATAGACAATACAGACACATTTCCGCAGCCTGAAGCGATCTCATTATCTCATCTCATTTAAATTGCATATTGATAATATTTGCACCTCGCCACACTACCACGTCAAATGTACATTCACATCAGCACATCAGAGTTTAATCAATAACCTCCCAGAGATATCAGCTATCAGTGGATCACCGTCTGATTTCAGAGAACTTGATCAGGGTCGCGTCTCCTTACTAGTGTTACTTGACCTTAGTGCAGCATAATAAATTGATCCCATCTGTGAAACATGGTGGTGGTGGTGTCAGGATTTGGGCCTGTGTTGCTGCATCTGGGCAGGACGACTTACCGTCACTGATGGAATAACGAATTCTGAATTATACCAGTGAATTCTTTATAAGGACACTTAGTGAGTACAGTCGCTCATGAGGAATCCATTCTACTATAATTAAATTTAAAGAATACATAGACACTGGCCACTTTATTAGGAACACAAGACTAATACAACCTAAAAAAATACTGGGTTTTGGTTCTCCCACATAGCAAAGGTGTTCTATTAGATTCAGAGCCAGTGACTGGGGTCATTATAATAAGTGTGCATTATTACACTGGAATCGGGCTTCTTACCACACCCACTATCTCTCTCTCTCTCTCTCTCTCTCTCTCTCTCACACACACACACACACACCTAATGCTAATAAACAAACACAAGCCTTTAGATCAGTCTGTGATATGCTTTATTTACACTTTCACCTTGGCCAGGAGGATAAAACACACGCGCGCGCGAGCACACGCACACACACACACACACACATACATACATACATACATACATACATACCCCTGTACACCCTTCAGATCACACACTCAGCAGGTGAAACCTTTATTTTGTCAGAATTCAAACAGCCGAATAAAGCACCAGGGGGCGGAGCTTAGGTTACACTTAATCATGTGACAACATGCATCTCAGCATTAGCTAACTTTTATACAATGTAATGCCACACTTAATGTTAGCTAGGATGCTACAATAGTTTGCATACCACTCCTGCTAGTTACTATGCTAACATTGGCACAGTGCTGCATTTAGCTTGCTAGCTAACATGCCCCCCCCCCTTTCAAATGACACAACACAGTAGTTCAGCTAAAGCTGGTGAATTCGTTTGCAAACTGGGCTAGCTACATAAGCAGATAGCTAACAATTTCATCATGCTAACAAGTTAACCAGCTGATGAAAGCAAAGGGCCGCATCTATGTCAAGCTAACCCGTTAGCTGGCTAATGTTAGGACAATTCTGTATTCATGTACCTTACTAGCTACACGATATCAGATAGCCTACTGCTAAATGTTACTGGTTAACTGGCTAACATTAGCACTTTGCTTGCTAGCCTAGCTGCTAAATCATAACAGTTGAAGTTAAAACAGTATTCATCAAGTCAAATTCGTGAAACATGGCAATGTCACATGATCAGGTGGGTTGATGTGGTTGGCTGAGTAGACTTAACCGAGGCTCCGCCCCCGCTGAACTCCACTTAGAAGTAGGCTGCCTATGTAGACAGTGAGGTCCCGTTTGAAAAGTAGTACAATTTTGTTCACTGTTTGGACAAACACGGCTGACAGAGCCCAGCTCTCGGGACCGAGGACACGTGTTTTAGTAACGTATCGTAAAATGTTGCGCTAAAACACGTTTGCTTTTATTACTATGGGGAAAAAACATCCGATTTAAAAATCATTACGGCCGAACGAAAGCAGTTTGGACCAAAGTGTCACATGACCCTGATCATCATCATCTTTATTCTCATATGTCCACCGAGCTGTTTCCTCTACGGCTGATCTGATTGGTGGAGAAAAAAAAAAAAAGAAAAAAAAAAAAAAAAAAAAAAAAAAAAGAATGTTCATATTGAGGTTCGAGTGTTACTCGTCCAGGTCGAGAGTGTTAAGCTCTTCCTCCAGTTCGTCCAGATCCTCCCCTGTGAACAGATTCTCATCAACCGGTACCGCCTCCGATTCCGCCTCCTCATCCCCAGCCCCACCTCCATCACTGTCGGTGCTGGCTCCGCCCTCCTCAAGCGTGTGGTCCTCACCGTTCTCGATCCCGCCCGAAGCCTCACTCAGTTTGTGATCTACACACACACAGTGTTAATAAACAGTGTTGGGTATGCTCTTAATACCATGTCAGGATGTATCCATGACAACCACCATCAATTACAATAAAACCGTTGCAAATAAATAAATAATAATATAAAAAAAAATGACAACAAAGGAGCAAGGCAACAGCCACTGAGATGTTACCATGGCAACATCTGCGTCTTGGAAAGTTTAGGCGTTACGTTTCTACGTTACGTCTCACCATCTGTCTCGCTGCTCGGCTGGACTCGGGAGAACCTGTCCGCCGCCGCCACCGTTATCCCCGCGCTGTCCACCTCTTTAAGGACGAACCGAGCGACGTCTATGTCCTGGCACTGCTCCTCCTCCTCCTCCACCTCCACCTTCACACACACACACACACACACACACACACACACAGCAGGACATCAGATAACATCACGATACATCACTGAAATGGTGACCCCTGTCCTCTACACGTAAAACTACACTATAAATAAATTATTAAATACACACTGTACACATTATTGTTGTGTATTTTTATATGTGATATATCCATATATAAAATGGCGTTTAAACGTAAAGGCGGCCACGGTGCGTCACCATCGGTGTGAAATCATCATCATCATCATCATCTACGGTGGCGTATTTGGTATCGTCTGCTTCCTCGTCGTCATCGTCGACCAGCTCAGGCCGGAACTCGAACACTTCTCGTCCGCTCACCTGTAACAGGTAACATCGAGAACAAGACATTACAGTCCACACTGTCGTCATCATCACGGCGAGCGGAGAGTGGAGAATGGATTACGAGTTAAACGACACCGCAGCATCAACACTTAGAGTGATACAGGAGATTTCCCAACACACAGGGTTTTTAACCTGTACTGCCCCCTGCTGCACCAGCCAGCCCGCTGCACTAAACCCCAACTCACCCCCAGGGCTCTTCCTGCTTTAAAGTCGGCCTTCTTCCTCTCCATGTCCTGCTCAATTTTAGCCATCTTCTCCTGCCTCTTCCTCTTCTTCCAAGCCAGGAACGTCTCCAGAGTGATGCGCGTCACATTCGCCCCCAGAGCTGCTCGCTAACACACACACACACAGTTTTCTTAATTATTTATTTAATATACCTACCAAATGTAATTACTGCATACACGGGAAAACTTTTTATTTATTAGTTTTTCTATATATACAAAGTTTAAATAATTTCTTCATTTTTATTAATTTAGAAATAGTATAGAATTTTTGTAGATTAGAAAAAAGCTTATTAAAATCTATTCTTAACCTACTTTATATCACTTTAAATATTCATAATTAGTTTTTATTTAATTAGTTTTAAAAACGTAAAATTTGTTATTAATTAATTTTACATTTGAATTGAATTTCTTAAGACAAACTGTTAAATTGTGTAGAATAATCCTGTTAAAATTACTTACTTTTTAACACGTGTAGAAACTTGTATAAATGAAAGCCATTTTAAACAGCATTAGTGGTGTATTTTTGGTTCATTAGAGTATTTCAGTGTGTAACGAGTCCTCACCTCGTTCTCGATGAGTTCCTCCAGTGAGATCTTGTCCTCCTCTTTCTCCTCCATCTTCTTGTCTTTCTTCAGGACGAAGCCGACAGGTAGAGCGTGGCGATACATACAGCTGTCTCCTCCCGCCGGACACACCCAGAACCAACCGTACTTATTATTCTCTATAGCCTCCAGGAAGTACTTACACACCTGTATATACACACACACACACACACACACACACACACGAGAGGCAGAGAAATGAATGCGTGGAAGCAAGGCGGAGGAAGTGGACGAGGAAACGAGAACCCCGAGGAGAACTTACGATCTGAGTCTTGGCCTTCTTCTTCTCAGCCTCTCCGTGCTTCTTGTTGACGACTTCCTCTAGCTTCTTTTCATCCCAGTTCTCCATTGTGTCTGCCGTTCACAAGGGAAACCATTATTACCCTGAACTTCTCCCACACACACAGAATGGACAGATCATTGACACTTGCCTTTCTCCAGCTCCTCCTCTCGTACGTCCACATACACACTGCGTTTCTCACACTTCCTGTCCAGACTGAGGTCGTGGGAGAACTTACACTTATCCCCTTTAGTGCACTGGCCTTGTTTAAAGAACGCACACAGAACTGACTTCGGATCCACACCTGAAGAACACACACAGGAAAGAGAGAGAGAGGGAGAGAGAGAAAAAATAGAGAGAGAAAGAGAGACAGACAGAGAGAGATGGTATCAGGGATACACTTTTTCACATAACTGCCCACCTGTCTGTCTGCATGAATATTGTAGATCACAATGTTGCCAAAGTAAACAAAAAAAAACCAACAACAAGTAAACAACAAGACACTGACAGGTAATTATATCTAAAATACGAATATGTAGACTGTCTCTCTCTCTAACGTACGGTGTTTTTCTTTCTGAGCATCTCGTTCTCTTTTCTTGCCTTCTTTCTCACTCCACCTACAGTCCCCTCCAGAACTACTGGAACACAAGGCCAGGTCATTAGTGTGTGCTCTACACCAAATACATCTGGGTTTGAGATCAGTTTAGGATTTCAGCTTTTATTTCCTGATATTTACATCTAGATAGGATGTCACAATACCAAAAATCTAGTAGTCGGTACCGATACCACCAAAAGTACACGATACCAAAGTCGATACCATGGTGTGGTTTAAAAAAAATAAAAAAATAAAAAAAATAAATAAATAAAAAAAAAACATTAAAAACTCT
>JANDJT010000199.1:303322-315493 GCA_024331685.1 Stegophilus panzeri | reverse complement strand
AAAGTCCTTAACGTTTCCACTATATAATTTTTTGAGATGCAGCTGTATGTGTGTGTGTGTTTTGTACAAAATGGTAAGCTTCTTAAAGTCTGAAGCAGGTTGGCTGAGTGGGTTTGGACTGTGTGTGTGTGTGTGTGTGTGTGTGTGTGTGTGTGTGTGTGTGCGCAGTGAGTTCATGATAAAAGTTTCTAAACACACCACTGAGTTTCTCACTCTTTGAGTTAAGCTTCTTAGACAGAAATGGCTGCTGGACTTGAGGCGAGTGTCTGGGAACAGGACATGGAGGTTTTGGATGAGTTTGAGTGGCAATGCTGAAAAGACAAAATTGCAGAAGAAAAATGTCAAGTGAAACAGGTCAGACTTTCAGGATTAAGGCGAAAGTTAATGGTGTTTGATTAGCGTTTAACGGTTGTGGATTAAGAGATATGGATGGAGCAATGATTAGGATTAGGATAAGGGTTTATTAAAGTCGCTATTACAGGATTAGATAAGACCCCACTGCACTTACACAACATGTATAAGCGATCATAAAGTCCTCGAGACGAGCTGGTCTCGTGGTAAACCCTGCAAAATCTGAAATTAAACATTTGGAGGGACCATATATTAGCTTCCACTTGGACCAGATGTATCCCAGAATTAATTAGATGTCCAAAATTGTGGTCTGTCTGTGGCACAAGACCAAAAAAGGAGATGAGACAGTTCCTTGGATCAAGAGGTAGAGAGTTACAGTAGAGTTCAGGGTTCAGGGTTCTAATGGTAAATACCAACTTCAGTATGAGATCTATATTCTATATTCATCCCATATGCAACGTACACAATGACACAAATTCAAACCATCAAGATCCGAGTTATCATAAGGAAGACAAATACTTTTATAAAAATAAAAAAATACCTCTTATACCTCTTATTTTACAATACAGATGGTCTGTAAGCAGTTTTACAGAGAACCGCGCCTTAACCCCTAGTGAGCAAGCCAAGGGAAACAGCAGCATGAAACAAGGAGAAAGATTGAGAGGAAACAAGACTTAGCAGGGGAACCTATTCTCATCGAGCAGACTGCATTCGTGCTCTCGCTGTCCATCGAAAGTCGAAGATGACATTGATTACATTAACGGTGTACAGAGAGACTAATAGCTAAACAGTCTGGGGCTATTAAATTCATGTGAAATGAGAAATCCCTAACAAACAGTTTCATATTTGAGAATGACCGTAGCAGATTATAGTATATTGAACTGATGTGTGTGTTCCATGGCCATATTAAGAAAAAGTTTCATGTTTGAAGCAAACTGCTTCCTTCCAAACACTTCTACTAAACAGCTTCATTTTTTTTTATTTCAGCATGTTACTGCAGATGATTTTGCCATTTTATAATATATAATAGTTTCCATAAAACCTGACTCAGTCGTACAGGCAGCAGGAGATTATTGCTGATAATGGCTGGTTATCTGCTGAGAGCAAGCTGCTGAGGAAATCACAAAGGATCTTAATGCTGAGAATGGAATAATAATAATAATAATAATAATAATAATAATAACAATAACAACAACAACAACAACAACAACAACAGCAACAACAACAACAACAACAACAACAACAACAACAGCAACAGCAATGCCATAATAATATTTAATAATAATGTCATCCACATAAATGCTTTCTACTGAGACTCTTGAATGTTTTCTTTGAAGTGGTGATGAGATGTCCCATTCTCTGTGTTAAAGTAAACAACCAGACCAATTTACATTGCAAAACATCAAACAAACTACACTACAAGAATTACTTTCTCTCTTTCACTCCTTATTACTTCTTCGCAGAACATTTTTGTTGGCTTGGATATAGTCCTGAATGAATCTGTCAGTGAATGCAGTCATTGTCAGTTATGAACCTGGGACCTGAGTATTTACTTCCTGCTTCCATCGTATTCAGTTCATTGCTCACACCTGTTCCAAATTATTGTGCAGTACTTGAAGATCTGAGCCATGATTTCCTGGTTCGGCTTCTTGGTCTTCTAAACTCCAACATCAGTAATTATAACTTAACTACTTAATACACTGCTGCCTCCCAACACACAACACCTTGTATACAAGACCCTTCTCATTACCCACCTGGACTAATCGAGACAGAGGTGGGTAGAGTAGCCAAAACTTTTACTCAAGTACAAGTCAAACTACTTATAAAAATAATTACTCAAGTAAGAGTAATAATAATTATGTTAATTAATAATGACTTGAGTACGAGTAATAAAGTATACGATGAGAAGACGACTCAAGTAGCACGTTACTAGTTACTTGGGATTTGATTAAAATGAAGGGAACATCCTGAATTAACCGTACTTTCAGGAAGAGTGGCTGATTTAACCGCAGTCGATTTTTCTTCAGTCCTCTTTGAGGGTTACGCTTCTGGCTCCCTTAAATCGCACAAAACTCTCCATGCTCTTCAGAGCACACGATCGTTCCCTGGAGCTCTCACCACCGTGGCCCGGGTTCGATTCCTCGGCAGGGAACCCCGGTCACAGTTGCATCAGGAAAGGCATCGGGCATAAAAACTGTCAAATCGAATACGCGGAACTAGCCGAACACTAGCGAGTCACTGAAGAATTCGCATTCGACATAAAATCTTTCACAGAAAACATGCTGACAGTCTGATTGGAGGAATGTTAGGAACTAGAGAAGGTGGTGAGGTCCCTTCTCGTCTACTATTAAAGGTACATTAGACAAGACAAGATTGTGTTACTGCCACACAACACAGTTGCATTAGTCCTAGTGGAGTAACCAGTAGTAGCAGTGATTGGGGTTGAAATGTGGAGATAAATATGATGTGTGGCTTTTATTCACATATATTTTAAGTACAGAAATTGCACTGATGGTCGATCATATTCAATTATTACTGAGGCCTTGTGCAAAATATCTTCTAGTTTCCTCTTGGTGTGTGAGTTGCTGTACAGTAAAGAAGGATGTCAGGATACTTTGGAGGATTGCTGAGTAGAACTGTATCGGCAGTTGCTTCTTTACTCGATATCTCTTTAGTTAGTTAGAGGAAATCGAGTCTGAGGAAGAAAATTTGCCAAGATTAGGTCTTGTTTACTTATTTAAATAGGTGGAGCGGAATAAGATTTGAGTGACTTTTTCCTGTCTTTTTTTTTCCCCGCCCAACATTCCAGCCCATTTAACCAAATCTCTGCCCCAGAGCCTGGCTTGGAGAATTCAACTAGTGTTAGCATGCTAACTGGATTTGCATTAGCAAGGACTATCAGGCCATCGCTTTCAAGTTAACTCAGCCATTCAAAGTCCTTCAAAGTCAAATTACACCATAAACAAGCTGCATGTAATTCGGCTCATACTGATTTATTCGAATTTTTCTTTGTAATGAACACTTGTTTAGCATCATTAACATTTTAAGCTACATTGCTTGAAAGCCAAGTTATATCACTATAAACAGTATGAGCTCATACTGGTTTATGAGAATGGTCTAGAGTGCAGTCGCTATTCTGTTTTTCTTTGTAATTGGGTTTGAAGCTTTTAAGCTCTGATATTAGCATTCACATTGTTAGCATTTTAAGCTAACAATTCAGCTGCTTGAAAGCCAAGTTATAACTCTATAACAATAAAATTGCTTTTACAGAATACTCTGTGTCTGACCAATCAGACTTTTGTAACATGGCAGTGGATGCAGTGGATTATGAAAGGTTAAATCTGCCCAGGCTAAGACCTCATGGGAATATTTGGCACCTTCTAGCTGATGTACCAGCAGATGATTATAACTGACAATTAATAGCCTAAATGGAGAACTAGATTTCCTGAGATTCATGACTTTACTGTCATGGTCCAAGATCTATGCAGCCATATATGGATCCCACACACCTACTAGTTATTGGTCATCGCAGAAGTCATGATCAAGATGGTTGCATGTTGGGCAAAAAAGCCTTGACACTTGACACTGTGACAGTAGGGGTGTGGTTTAGCTGTGTTTTGTGAATAGGAGGAGGGGCCAAGTAGAAGGAGCACAATGATGGGTGAAGCTGTGTGTGACCAATGAGTGTGTGTTTTGCGTTTCAGTGAATGGCTGCGAGATGATAAAGCTGTAGAGGAGAAAGTGTGGAGGTGTGCAGAGTGGCAAAAGCCAAGCAGCGAGAGCTGAGCCGATTGTGTACGTCTGTGTTTTGAAGGTACCTTGGTACTGAAAATGAGCTATCCCAAACCTACGTCCCATTTCCTCATTCACATCCAAACCAATGAAAGTGTTACAAGCAGCTTATCAAGAACACAGAAAAGCATAGGACACAACAACATCTACAGCCCTGTGAAATTGGTCCTCACTCCAAGTGCCTTGTGCAAGTTCCTAGCAACTTTGCAGTGCTTTGTATTGACAGAGAAGCTACACTCTATACCCAACCAAGTCAACCAAGTGGTCTGTCATCCAGACTCTGTGTCTGTCTCTGGTCTTCATCTAGAAGTTCTTCTTTGTTTCTGAGATCTTAAGATACAGTATTAATACCAACAGCTCCATGCTAATGGATTCATCTTTTAGTAGCTTTGTGACTTTTAGTAACATTCACCCAGTGTCTCTAAAAGTCTGAATACTTTGGGGTTTTGTTTTGGCACCAGATTCAAAATTCATCTGTTAAAATCCATGAAATTTGCAACTTCTTAAAATATGCGCATTGGTCTTCAATTAAACATCTTCAGTTCTCTCAGAATGATAGTGCAGATGATTTTGCCATTTTATAATAGGTAATAGAGTTTCCATAAAAACACATCATTCATCCACGCAGCGGGAGATTATTGCTGATTATTTGCTGAGCGCAAGCTGCTAGGGCAATCACAGAGGACATTAATGCTGAGAATAGAATAATAATAATGGCGTAATAATATACGATAATAATGTCATCCATATAAATGGTTTATAATGAGACTCCTGAATGTTTTCTCTGAAGTGATAATTATGTGATGAAGCATTCCATTATCTGGGTTAAAGGAAACAATAACAGCAGGTTGGTATCACAAAATTGTAGCTGATGCATTTAAACAAGCCAGACTGCAGGAACGAGTTTCCTCTCTTAGCATTTATTCACAAAACTATTTAATAAGTCTTTTCTATTTTTTAATTCTTCCGATTGAACACTTATGTGCTGTGCCTGGGTATCCACTTCCACCTCCACGTTGACCATGCTCTCTGAACATGGGGGTATACTACAATTCAGAATTGAAGTGTTAAGGAGCTAACTTTCGGTAAAACTCTGGCTTACCCATGCCATCGTTTCAGCTGCGCAGGTGACCACAGCAACTGACTCGACACAGCTTGTTGAAGTTGAAGCTAACCACACTGCACATTCATTCATATGACCCAGAGTAATGCATTAGACAGCTTGACAGCGCACGCTTCCGGGTTATCAGTGACTTTGTTTACTTTGGACACGCATGTTTTGTTTGGGTTTCTGTCCTGTCTCCACCCCTGTTGTGTTACTTCCTAAATGTCTCAGCTGTTCTTGTTTCCCACTTTGATTTCATTTAGTATTTATACCCCTCAAAGTATTGCGTGTCTGTACATCACACCAATATGTGGGTCTTCCCCAAACTGCTGCCACAAAAGGTAGAAGCACACAATTGGCTAGAACACCTTTGGGATGAACTGGAATGCTGACTGCATACCACACCTTCTGAACTGACATCAGCGCCAGGGCCCACTAATGTTTTTGTGGTTAAATGGGCACAAATCCTCACAGCCACATTCCACAATCTGGTGAAATGCCTTCACAGAAGAGTGGAGGCTGCTAGAGCAGCAAAGTTGGAACAACCCCATATTAAATGGTAAATGATCTGCACTTATATAGCGCTTTTATCCAAAGTGCTTTACACTGTGTCTCATTCACCCATTCACACACACACACAGCAGTGGAAGCATAGCTGCCATGCAAGAAGCTAACTTGCCATCGAGAGCAACTTCAGCATGTGGAGTCACATGGAGTCACGTGGAGTCATGTGGGCCAGGAATCGAACCGTCAAATCTGCGAGTAGTGGACAACCCGCTCTACCAGCTGAGCCACAATTTCCCACGTTAACATGGAATGTTATATTGGAATGGGATATTCAACAAACACATTTGGGTGCGATGGTCTGCTGTCCACAAACTTTTGCAGATATGTTTTTTTCCAGTTCCAAATGTGTATTCATTGATGGATAATCTAACACGCATACAGCAATGCCGATGTACACAAGTTTTATGAACATCACTTTAGCAGAATTACTGAAGAAAATAGTGTCAAACATGTTTTTAGCACTTGTTCATAAAAGGTCAACTGCGTCATCAATACAATTACGTAGGCAATTTCATGTTGTATGAACGTGTCATTTACGTTGTTTAATCATGTTTTATTTGTTGCCAGCTGGTATGTGAGCTGAATGATTAACCTCATGCATTTTTCCCGTTTCTGTTGGATAGCAAGCTAGCAACACTCTGAGCTCAGGGACAGTGATGTGATGAGTACAATAGGAGAAAGAAAAAAAAAAAAAAAAAGAAAAAAAAAAAAAGTCTATATACAATCTGATGTTATTATGAATGTAAATTTGTTTTATACAATTTTATGTCGTTATACAGGTTTAAATAAGTTTACAGAATGTTTGTGATATTTGTAACTTATCAATATCTGTTACATTAAAAAAAATAAATCTCTGCGTTTAAAACAGCATTCATTTGTCCATTTCATGTGCACTACTATTGTGAAGTAGAATTTTTCACTTTTTATTTAACTATATATAGTGTATGACACTCTACTACACTCATCACAACTTTTCTTTAACGAGCCACAAATGAGACAACAATTACACACAGGCGTTCTGAGCTTGTAACTTTAACTGTAAGTGTGGAAATGTCAAAACATGTTTGTCTTCAAGCTTTCAACTCAACAAACAGATGTATGTATGTGTAGCCCGGTGTCTTGACTTCCTGAACATTTGAAAAGTTACTTTGCAAACCAAATTTCTATTAAAAGTTGTTGAATGCAAATAATGTTTCAGAGAGATCTGAGAAAACGTAGTATGAGATTGTGCATTATACAATTCTCTATTAAAAAAATAAAATAAAATACAATAAAAAAATAAATAAATAAAAAATTTCCATTAGTGGTAAAATAATCCAGTCTGATGTTATTTCAGTGTTAGTTCAGAAGCGTGAACCAGTTGAATATATGTTGGACTGTGTACATTTCTATATAAACTTACACATATGTACATTAGTTTTCAATACTACATTGTGCACTATGGATTAGATCGATTAAATGTACATGCTCTGCTAATGTGGATTATTATTTGCACATTTTTACATGTCCATTGAGTTATAAAGCAGATGCTTTTCCATAGCAAAATACAAAACATGCAAAAAGGGTATGGCAAACGCTTCTGTAAGAGTTCATAAGAGTTCCTAATGTCGTTCGAGTCACAGCAAAACATTCAAAGCATTTGACACGCATAGATTTTAATAAGAAACTTGTCAAATGTGATTGTCAGGGCATTGAGAACTTGGCTTCCAGTCAACAAGAATATGTTTATTATTCTCTGAAATTTTTTTTTTTTCTCCATATGAAAAATAATCCAAAACTAACCACCAATTCAGTTTATGCAGCTTTTGAAATGCTATGCTTGCAGGTTTAAATAGAGATGCTAATGTTTCTGTGGTGTCTGAAATACTACTTACATGCCCCATGTGAGGGCATTAATATTTAGACTTACAGAATTCTGATGTAATGTTGTAATATCATGTCTATAACTCACTCTCAGTGGGGAAAAAAAAAAGGAAATTCAGCTTCTCATTGCAACCTCTGTTGTTCCAGACACATGTTTGGTGATGTGAGCTCCACAGAGCAGTAGCTTTGAAGCTCATATCAGCTCCATACTCACCCAAAACCACAGTGTGGGCATGGGGCAAAAAAAGTGTAGGAAATCCTACAATAGCCAACCTGCTTCACCAGCTTAAGAAAAGAGATGACCATCATGATAAAGATAATGAGTCTTTATTAAATCACGTATACATTACAGCACAGTGAAATTCTTTTCTTCGCATACCCCAGCATGTCAGAGCGCAGGGGCAGCCATGATACAGCACCCGCTGGAGTAGAGAGGGTTAAGGGCCTCGCTCAAGGGCCCAACAGTGGCAACTTGGCAGCGCTGGGGCTTGAACCCCCGACCTTCTGATCAGTAACCCAGAGCCCGGCAGTGCTGGGGAACTTGGATATATTTGAACAAAGTTTTTATTTCTGCTCCAAATTACACCAACATTCACGATGCTTCCTTCAGCTTTTAAACCTCTGTAGTTTTCCTCTTCAGTAATACTGATCACTTTCAGAATCATGCTGAATTAAGTCTTTATTTAAAACACATGCAAATTAGAATTTAAATATGTTGCTATAACAATTAAATGACGTGAAAGATGTTGAATGTAGGAACCCAATACGCTTTCCTGTATATTAGGAAATGTGTGTATGTATTAAACACATGTATTGTAACAGGTATGTATTACTACTGTTGGTTTAGCACTCTTAATTCTAACACTCCTTTTCTTATGTATTTGTTTATTTTTCATTCAATAAAATTTTAAAAGTAGCTTGCACACTTATTCATATTAATAGGAGTTAAATACAAAGGCACTGCATACCTCCAAACCTGTGGATGTCGTGACATTGGCATTCAAAACAACATGGATGCGCCCACATGTACCCATGCTGAATTTGGTTACTCTTCTGCCCTGGTTCCATTTGTACCTTCATTTAAATTTGTGATTTGTAAACGTACTTTGTTATTTAAAAAAGAGCCTCCAAACAAATTCTAGTCCTTGAAGAGCCTCGAGAGTTGAGGCTCGCCGATCTGTCAACAGATGCGTCAGAGAATAATCCAACACTGAGAAAAACATTCCCCAAAGACAAATCGGTAGGTTTTTGGGCATTTCACCTTCTACACTGCACAATATGAATGCGCATGATCTCCGATCCCTCAGAACTCACTGTGTTAAGAACCGTCATGAGTCTGTAATGGAGATCCTGACATGGGCTCGGGAATACTTTAATGTGCGGCTGCGGTTTGAAGCGCAGTGGAAGCGTGTTTTATGGTCCGACGAGTCGACATTTCAAATAGTTTTCAAAACGGCCGTCGTGTTCTCCTGGCCAAAGAGGAAAAGGAACATCCAACCCTGTTTGTTTTTTTTGCATTTTCCATACTGTCCCAACTTTTTCGGAATTGGGAGTGTATTTCATTTATAATGATAATCTAGGCCTCACACAAAAACCTAGTCATAAATTAAACTCTTTTGAAGTTCTTCATACTAGTATAACATACGTAGCCACAAAAAAATAAGTCTACCGAGTTGATATTATTTACAGACCCCAGGGCCGTATTCTGACTTCTTGGTGAATTTGGAGATTTTATCTCTAACCTGGATGTTCCTCTAGACATTAAACATTAATTGTTGGCAACTTTTATATTCACTTTGAGAACCCAGAAGACCCTGTGAGAACAGAGATTGTGTCTATTCTAGATTCAGTAAGGGTTAATCAGAATGTAATAGGACCCACTCATAATGGTGATCACACTCTTGACCCGATAACATACAGATTAAATATAGACAATAGTCACACTTCTGCTATCTTAAGCTATCTCATTATCTCAGATCATTATCTCATCTCCTTTAAATTGCGTATTGATCATAATATATACACCTCGCCACCGCGTCAAACGTACATTCACATCAGCTACTGCACCGAGTTTTATCAGTAACCTCCCAGAGATATCAGCTATGATTTTATCACCGTCTGATATCAAAGAACTCGATCAGGGACTGAATGCTTAGAGTCAACGCTCCGCTACACGCTAGATAAGGTGGCTCCACTTAAAAGAAAACTAATTAGAGAGAAAAAGCTAGCACCCTGGTATAACCATCACACACACACACACACACACACACACACACACACCTTAAAAAAAGACCACTCGACAATTAGAACATAAATGGCGTCAAACCAAATGGGTCGTATTTCAAACAGCATGGAAGGAGAACCTCCTGAACTACAGACAATCTCTTAGTGCTGCTAGAAAAGTCTCTCTCCACCTTAATAGGAGATAACAAAAACACTCCTAGATTCTTATTTAATACTGTAGCAAAATTCACTAGGAATAAAACCACCACAGAAACAGATTCACAATCATTACATAGCAGCGACGACTTCATGAATTCTTTCACTGAAAATATCAGACAAAAAAATTCAGACTATTAATTTAAAACCAGACAGTTTTATAACTAACCCTGTAGATAATAACAGTTTTTATCCATTCAGTTAAATTAAAAAACAAAGTTTTTTTAAATCTACGTCAGAAAGTTACCACAAGAAATGTAATATAAATATAAATTTTAATTACACAACATTAAGAACCTTAGATAAATTATGTACATACAACTTGAAGACACTTCATATAAAACAGGACCTACAGATGCAGCTAAAAGGTGGGCACATGATCAGCACTCCATAAACGGTCGTCTTGTTTTGCCTATGCTGAATACTGCGAGTTAAGCTCACACAGCCGCGAGTAAAGATCAACAGAGCTCGGACACCGCATAGCAACTATGAACTCCTCCATTTCTTTTTTCCTTCTTCTGGTACTTTGTGGGATGACTGCAGGTCTAACAAGGCAATATATTTATGTTAATAAATACATGCGCCGGTCTAAAATTTGTGTTAAATTGGATACGTCTGTCTGGAACAGTGATGTATGTTCCTTATCTTATTCTTTCATGTTATAGAACCTTAATAAATAAAAATATGACCTGGGAGGATGCTCTACGGTATTGCAAGAAGCATTACATTACCCTGGGCTATCCAATAACACCAAACCAACCAAGCACGATGGATTCGGATGCAGCTCAAACGCAGACGGTCAGTGTATGGACGGGCCTGCGCTTCCTGGATGGAAAATGGTTCTGGGTGGACGTGTATGAATTGGAGATCCCGAATTCAATGTCCTCATGTCCAATCCAAAACTACCGCTGTGGAGCTCGCAACAACATGACAAAAGTCTGGGAGAACAAAGACTGCAATGAGAAGCTTAATTTCCTCTGCTGCTCAGGGTGAGTAATGTTTGTAAAATCCACATGACTGTTTTAAACCTGCAACAACAAACACTTTCAATTCCTTTTAACTTTAATATTAAACTACATACAATGAGACCTGATAGATTTTCTTTTTCTCTCGCTGAACAGATATGTCTAGGACAGCGTCCTTCCAGAAGAATTTGTACAAGACACAGAACTATTTATTCAGAGCTACTGTAGATCTGTAGCATCTTTCGGTAGTAGCTTTCTTTATTCATTTTTAAATATATTTTGTTCTTGTAATTAAGAAGATACACAAATTAGGCATTGCTATAACAGTGAATGGAAAAAATAAAACTGCACTTCATTGCATTTCGCTCTTTCCACTGAATATGCGTATGTAAGACATACATCCATCTATCCATCCATCTATCTAGCAAAGATGCCTTCAAAATAATGAAATTAAATGTTACCATTTAAAAAAAAAAAAAACAAACAAACAAAAAAAAACCTTAAAGAGCAGTAAACAGTAGTAAATGAAACAGTCAATATTTGGTGTGACAAAAAAAAATAAAAAAATTAAATGTAAATAGTAGTCTCCGGGAGAGTTAGTGTAGTTTTATAAAGAACTGAGCTGTAAGTGTTATCGAGCGTGTTGCAGAACCAGACACGGTTCTTCAGGAGACTTTGACTGTCGCACTCACTTCTTATTTCTGCAGCGAAACCCAGCAACCTTCATTATGTTTTTGTCTGAAAAGACAAATACAAATACGCTGCTTTCTTTACTGACATCCAAACATTTTTCTGTAACATTTAATTTTGTGCTGGAAAAATAATGTTTGGGAATCTAAATTGTTTGTGTACTGACTCGATAACGTAGAAGTCATAAAATAAAAAATCTACAATAAAGTTTGTACTAAAAAAAAAAAAAAAAAAAAAAAAAAAAAATTGTGTGCCTGAAAGTTTTGCACAGTACTGTATATTTTTAATATACATACATACATACATACATACATACATACATACACACACACAGGCAAGAAAAAGTATGTGAACCTTTTGGAATTTCATGGTTTTCTGAATAAATTTGTCATAAAATGT
>JANDJT010000199.1:268053-281660 GCA_024331685.1 Stegophilus panzeri | reverse complement strand
TACTACATGCTTAAATAGTGCAGTTGTGTAACCAGGAAATTCATTACAGTTTCTACATGAAGTCTGTTTTGTTGAACTTTACTGAACAGGATGTGCACATGCAGCTGCCATCTTACAAATGTCAAGTTAAAAGCAACTACAGTATAATCCATTCTAAACTCCACAGTGTACGACAGGTGACCCTTTAATGACGACTCACCTCGTAGCACCATCTCCGGAAGTGAACCTGGATCTGCAAGTCTGTGAGGAAGTATGGGAATGACAAGAAATTGGTTGGTGTGCTGGAGGAGAAGGATTCTGAGTGGGTTAAATACAGACTGAGTAAGCAGATGTTACTCTGCCAGATTGAAAGCCAGAATATCTCTCCAGGTCAACGCTCCAGTGCTTCTCTGTGACATTGTTCTGGCTGTGGCGTCAGATGAGGATGTGCCAAATAGTGGAACAGTGATCCGAATGTGGTGATGAGTAAGTCTACTGGCACAAGTCAGCAGCGTTTTAAGAAGCGGTCCAATTGAAATAAAATTGTGGCTTTGGCATAAGAAAGGGTTTGCAGATAGATGCTGTATAGGGCCTCGGCACCGTTTATTACTTACTGACTCACAGCACAAGTTTTAAACACAAACACAAAGTGATTATTTTCACAAATCGAGTTGGACGTGGATGCAGCTGTACGGTGTTTTTTTAAATATCAAGTTAACAGAAGGTCTAGAAGTTATTACCAAAACCACATATGATCAAATTCAAAACCGGATGGAAGTTGGGAAACAAAGAAAGAAATTCAGAACCAGGTAAAACATGGAGTACTCTGGGCACTCTGCTGAACACGCTGTTTAAATGCGACAAAATGTATAAAATTATTACTGATCATTAATCAGCATTTATACATCAGTTAATACTTTTAAACATCACCATGAAAAAGTTTTAAGGTTTGATCAACCGTACAGAACGCATTACCTACACTTCTTCAGTCTCCACAGTCCCTAAACTGCTACTCGAGTCATTGGGGCGTGACTACGGTACGCGAGTTAAGGTGATATTTGAATCCAACATGAAAAATATTTGAGAAGTAATGTCAGAACAAGTCCACACAGTGGACTGCTGCATGGGGAGAAAGCTCATACACACCATAAGTTAACAGTTTTGCCTGAGGCATTACTTCTGATCATCTTCCACAAGCTCACCTACATCATATCCAGTGCCTGCATGTACATTTACAGACATTCAGCCGCTCACAGCATAACTTAACTGTACAGAAGCAGATGTTTTCTTCCTCCGTATGAGCTGTATGATTGGTCCTTATCCTGTCGAGGATCTGACAAACGACAAATGAGCTTTTGCAAGACTTGAGCCAATTACCTTTTTATTTTAGTGAGACCTGTAGAAGTTTGTACGATTCTAGTGTCTCTGAGTAGAGCAAGAGAGCTCATTAAACAATGGGACATGAAATTCTGTGACAAAGGATTCAGACTCTTACACACTCGTCTACATTCAGACGGAAACACAGCCTCTCTCTCTCTCTCTCTCTCTCTCTCTCGCTCTCTCTCTCAACTTTAACGACTCTTTTAAAATGATTTTTAACTCCGCAAGGGGAAGATTTTCTTTTTTGCTAATGATGAGGCAGGAACAATAGAGATGAAATGCCTCTACCTTTAGAGTAAAGGGAGGGATATCCCTTTATCCCTATTTCTTTCAATCCATATAAAGTTGTTTTTACTTGTGGTTTGATGCTTATGTGATTGAGTTTGCCAAGAGAAGTGCTATAAAGTATGTAAAAAAGTAAACAGTCACAATCTCTCAGTGTCCCATCACTGAATACAGACCCCATGACCAAATGCTGCAGGGTTGGGTTAAAAGAACCGAACTCAGAACTGGGCCGAGAAAGCGGGATGAATGAGAGGAAGAGAACTCTTTTCACACCGTCCCTAGCCTTAAAACACGCTCAGCTCACTTGCTGCTTCTCTAAAGTCCCATTCCTACTTATTCTTTTTTGGACTGAGACCAATAACATAAATGGTGACAAGTTCTTCATAAAATGGGTACTTGATTTCCTCTAACTGTCTAAATCAGTGTCACTGTTGCATGTAGCATCTTCTTTAGCTTGTTCCAGGATTGTATATGCATCCTGTAAAACCCCTTCACCTTCATTTTTGTTTCAGAAAAACTTTCAAACGCTTTAATGTTTTTAAGAGCTGTAACTAACTGGTTCTGTATATAATCCTCACTCCAAATGTCGAGGAGAGACACAGTGAATCTCCTGAGATGGTCTAAGTTTGGTTCATTTACTGGGGATCTGAGCTCATCTCCCATAATACTCAGATTGAGGGTGGAAAAGTACAGAGTCCACTTAAATTGGCCGACTCAAGCAAAGTTTGAAAACAGCCTTAGTATTTCTTGTCATTTATATTGGGGTCATGGGGGTCACTTCTCTACAGAGATCTGTTCTCTGAAGGTAGCTGTACTGGGTGCCTTAAACTCCCACTGATATAGCCCTGAGGTTCACTGAAGTACACAAGCCCCTAAATCAGGACCTACAAATCCAAGGCCATGGTTCTTTCACAGAAAAAATGGGATGTTTTCTTCAGGTGAAGAGAGAGACCTTGCACCAGGTTTAAGTATCTTGGCAACTTATTCACGAGTGATGCGTTTAGGCCACACCCACTGTCACAATGCCACAGAAAGCTAAGGTCTAGGGTGAATGCAAGAACAACCACCAAGTAAGATTATATGATGGATAGTAGTGGTGATTGTGGATAAGAGTTGGACAGGATGTCAGATATATGGTTGAAGGTTTTATCATCATTACACACACAAGACTGGAATTCACAGAAAATAAGTACAGCAGGACAAAACCAAGACAACAGGGTGTCACATTACAATACTCCACTGACTCCATCTCCCATCAACCACCGCGGCCTACAAACATGGCCACCTCGAACTACACTACCCAAGATACACCATCCTCCCCCCAGCTTCTGAATGGACACACCTGAGTGCAATCACTCTTGCATTGTGAAGTGTACGCTCAGTTCTGTCTCTGTACTACTGTCTATACCAAGCCTTTGAATCTGAATTGCCTCATTGTTATTGACCCGGTCCATTTCACATTTCTGACTTTGTCTTGCCTAGGTTATCCTCTTTGACAATCACCTGACCTTTTGCCTGTTTTTGACCCTGACCTTGTTTTACCATTTGGATTTGCTTGCCTGTGTTTTTTTTTTCTTTGTCAGTAAATCTCAGCTTTAACTGCAATTGCATCCATTAGTGTGTTTGTTTTGTGACACATGGAAACCAGTCTTACCTTGGAAAGTGCAAAAGCAATGAATATAACAAAATTGGACTACACTCAGCTGCATTTAAAGCAGTTAGTCTGACTGCCTAAAAACATCAAATGAAAACGTTACTAGCCTACGTTAACAAAAAAAACAACAAAAAAAACAAAAAAACCACAAGCACTCGCCCTCTAACCTAACCTGTCTAGACATGCAAAACCAAGGAAGCTAGCATAAGGGTGGAAAGACATGCACACAACAAAAACTATTGGTCCTAATCAAAAAATTGATTTGGAACAAGGGGACAGACATTACAAAAGAAGTATATGACAATAGTAGACGTTCATCCAACTAACACACTAGAAGTTGTGATAGCAAAGCATGGACCAAAGACTGATGGAAGGATGCCATGTGCTGCTTTTATAACAATAGCTCCACCTCTTTGGGACAGGTTCCTGCATTCCCATTGGTCAGGTCCTGTCATGTAGTTAATGCTGATTGCCAATGGGATCTACCTATAGGAGGACAGCAAGCAAACAGTGAGAAAAGATATTGCAAGCACAAAACAGATACAGACGTGGATATCAAGACTAATGTTTCTGAAGATAGCAATTACCCCATGCAGGAATTTCTCTTTCTTGAATGTCTCCGCTAATCTGCTAGTATTTTTTGTTCTTTCAAAAAACACATTTAGCTCCCATTACCTTTTCAGCAGTAATCAATAACAGCTCTTTCCCGGGGCTCAGGCCTCCAAATCGTGCCTCTTTATTTCTATATTAAAAGCAGAGCTCCATTAAGATGTGATGTGATTAGCTTTTAGCCTTTGGCTTTGTTGCAATACGGCAAACCCCATCATTATACTCTCTTGATTAAGCTTTAAGAGCAGCCATTAGGAGATTTTCTCATCCAAATCCGGGGACACTCGAACAGAAAATGCACAGTGTGTGATAATGGCCTTTCCATCACAGCTGAACGCCCACCGCCGTCTCTGATTATCACAATTCTAATAAAATAACATCTTACATCATTCTTTTATCGGGAAAACAGAACGAAAAAAATCAGTCTGTTAGAAACACTTTTCCACAGCGCACTGACATCTCATTCTATTTCTCCGTGTAGATGTTTATTGAGGCGCTGAGATCATTCTTAGATCAGAGCTGATGTCGGATGTTAGCGGATCCACAGATAATATTTATATTTCCATATTAGAACAGTTTACAGACTTAGAAAAAAGGATAATGGTGCTGATAATAACGAGGCACATGACTCACAGAGACCATTTGCATTATAAGTAATAAAATAAAAGATTTTGTGCTTGTCAGCAGAAGCAGGATAAGAACACACATTTTATTCTGGGACAAACCTCCTGGTTCTTCAATGACAAACAAAATGTGCATTAAATAAAGCATCTAGGGTACATTTGCCCTGCGATGGACTGGCACCCCACCCAGGGTGTCTCCTGCCTCGAGCCCCGAGTCCCCTGGGATAGGCTCCAGGCTCCCCGCGACCCTGTGTAGGATAAGAGTGTAAGTCAATAACTGCAATATGTGTTTTCATCATTTTTATTTATGATTTTTGCTGCTGCACTGCAACCTCACCTGTTCTTACAGTATTATAAAGCATTGTTTGTTTTCGGAGAGGCCTCCAAATAATTTGGAGCATACAGCATATACTGTACAGACTTTAGTGTATTAGAGGAGTCATTTGGAATTTAGCCCAAGGTGTTTCTCTCTACCAGAACACATGCATAGCATAAATGTCATCTGCCAGAGTCCTCCAAATACCCCCTCTAACCAAAACATCCAGGAACGGTGGCGGCCAAATCTCCTCCGAGTCCTGCCAGACTGTATCAGCAATGTTGTCTCTGAAATAATCCATCACAAAGATCATTAACCTGCAACAGACTCGCCAACTTCTTCTACTCGGGACCTCGGTGTACTCTTCTCAACTACGGGTTCCTTCCTGGATCACAGACTGATGTCAAATCAACATGGCCGCTCACAGCATCAGCGGTAAACATGTATATACATGCAGTATTAGCTTTCAGCATCAACATACAGATATGTTCACTTGTTAAATCTATAGCACTGACTCTACAGTTCACTGTTCTGAATAGGAAAATATACATCACTCATTATAGTTAGCTAGCTAGCGTGTTGCTAACAAAAGACAACTGTTTTTTGTTCCCCACTTTGTACCTTAAAAATGCACAAAAGTTCAAAAATTGAGGTCACAAATGACGTCATTCTGAACTCTGACTTCACACTTCAGAGGAAAGTCAAATGCAGAAATGCAAATGTTCTCAGCAGAGCAATGAGGCGGAGCGATGACCTCTGTGGAGTAGGAAGACGGAAAGTTTATTTAGGGGTCACATGGTGTTCAGCCACTCCTGAGTGGCTTTGACCCAACGTCCCCTCCCCTGTTGCTACTACATCAGACGCTTCCTCTCCAGGAGGGCTTCCTGGACTGTGAAAAAACTGCATCCATCTTCATTCAAGCATTCTGCCAGGATTCAGTTGAGGAGACAGATGCAAGTGAAATATTTTACTGTATGAAGTGCAAAAAACAACTAAAACTGTGAACACAAGAATCATGAAGCTAAACAGAACATACAAGGCAAACCATGTAGACAATGAGCAAGACTATGGTACACATGGCAACACATGAACAACAACACCACCACCACCACCACAACAACAACAACAACAACAACAACAACAACAACCGCTTGATCATGAGACACAGAAACACAGGAACTTATATAACGGTGCTAATCACAGTGAAAATGAGGCACAGGTGCACATGATAGGAAACATGACGTGCTGGGACTGATAGGTATGGGTCTGCTGAGTTTCTCTACAAGGATACTGAAGATCTGTGTTTGTGTGTGTGTGTGTGTGTGTGTGTGTGGGGCGGGGGGGGGTGGCTTTTTCTCTTTCCATCAAGTTGTTCCTATGGTATAGTGTGTGGTTTTTTTCCCGGTTAAAAATCAGTGAGCCTTGAAATCTTAAACTGATTCCAGTGGCAATAAAATGAACAGAGTTTATGGACCTGGAGAAAAGTGTGTGTATGTATGTATGTGTGTGTGTGTGTGTGTGTGTGTGTGTGTGTCTGGACAAATCAGTAAGCCTCTTAAAGTCTGTGACAGTGTGGCTCAGTGGGTTTAGTGTGTGTGTGTGTGTGTGTGTGTGTGTGCACTGAGTTTATGATGAGCTTTTCTAACCACATCACTGACTGTCTCACTTTTTGATTTAAGCCTCTTAGATGTCGGCATTTCTTTCTTGCAGAAGCAGCCACTCAATAAATGTTTATCATAAAAATAAAAATCAGAAATACAAATTTCCCCAAAAAAAGAATTCTAAAAGCTTTTACAGATTTTACGTTAATTATACAATTAGGAAAAATTCAGAAAGATTCAAGGATTAAAAATATGATTAGTATATTTCTCGGAGATGTCGAAATTGACATTACAGGGGGTTAAGATGATATAATCCAAATTTGATTATTTTTGGGTGTAATTTGTAGGAGGTCTAGCAAAAACACTGATTAGATACAAGGATTGTTACATGTCATTGTAACTTTTGACCTCTAGCTGGCGATGTCATACAATTTGTTGCATAGCCTCAGATAATAATCCTGAAGACATTTACCAAGTTTCATGACAATGCATAAAGTCATAATGAGACACAGTATCACTTCCTGATTGGCGACTTCATCGCCAGATTTGTTGGCTTGTCACAAGTGAATGGTTTTGAAAATCAAAATTCCATTTCATATTTTTTGTGTGGATTTATCTGAAGATGTTATAAACCAAATTTGGTGAAATTTGATAGGTGAAAACTGGTAGGAGGAGTAGCGAAAAAACTATTTTCAACAAAATCCAAGATGGCCGAAAATCCAATTAGGCCGAAATTGATGTCATTTGGTCCACTGAGCTCAGCATTATTGATGAAATCTAGGGACACTTAGCATTGACATTTTGGCCACATGGTCAAAAGTTATGGGCATAAACGTACTTTGAAACATTGGCGCCTGAGCTTTGGGGGCTTGATTTGGTGTATTTGTAGCTGAATGTGTCCTGTAGTAGTGTGCCAAATTGGACTGCTATAGACACCCTAGCCAGAATAATAAGCAGAATCTGTAGAAAAACAATGGGTGCCTTGTACCTTCGGTGCTTGGCCCCCTAATAATAAAAATCTGACCGTTTTAATTATTATTTTAAAAAAGTCTAGAAATCACGTTTATATGCATTGAACTACACTATAAATACTGGTTAGTTTGGGAACTGATGGTTTACTCTGTTTCCACTGAAGTGTGTACGTGAAGGTTATTTATTCAGATTGAGGTCTGATCATTAACAGATTTTTAGGCTGCATATAAATTTACATAATGAGTTTCCCACCCTGGACAGTCTTTACAGAGCTGGACAAAAAGCCCAAAAGATGGATTTTTATTTTCAGCTGGTCGTCATTATTGAGGTTAACAAGAGCCTTGATGCCACCTGTGTCATGAACGATGAGATGTCCCACAGCACTATTCGCAGTTTCTCGGAACGAGAGCAGCATAACAATCCTACTACCAGGAAAATGGAAAATGAACTCCAGACTAACGTGTGATTTCATTCCACCTGTCGATGACCGAGGATCTCGTGTGCCATGTCACATCGACAACATGATGTTAATCAGCTTCTTTTATTGAACCAGTGCAGGAGGGAAGATAATTATGCTGATTGGTGTGTTCTGAAAGAAAGAGAAAAAATACACGGACCTTTTATTGGCCTTTGTGAATTTTACTGACCTTTCAGTGCCCTTTTTAGTGACTTTCTCACTTACTGCTAATGAAGGCCTGAGTGCTGGGCTGGATTCAGAGATTCATCTGTTAAATGCACAACATATAAGGAATAAATAAATAATACATACATTTTAAAAACATCCAAAAAAAAAGAAGTACGTGTCAAGTTTCTGTTGAATTATTCTGTAATTTCATCCCTTTTTTTCTGCTACATGAAGAGGTTTAATTATTATTTATTTAAATGTAATTCCTCAGCAGAAATCATAATGGATTTGCCGTTTGTATTTTCAGCTTGTAGTGTGTGAAGGAAATGTTTATTTCTCTCAGCAGGTTAACGTCGATGATTATGATGTTACAGAAATGCAAGCAGCAAGATATTATTGCTGATTAGTGCGTCTTACCTGCTGAGAGCGGGCTGCTAGGGCAATCACGTTAGTGCTGAGAAAGTAATAATAATAATAATACTAATAATGAAATAGTCATAACTTCTTCCATATAAATCTTTCCTAATGAGTTTTCTCTGCAAATAAAATAAGACCTGTTGTTCTTTACATTGAGGAAAATAATAAGAATAATTGATATTATGAACATTCCCTGGTTACACTCAGCTTTCTTATAGCACATTTTATATTCTTACATGTTTTGTTCAAATGAACACAACTTTTAGGAATTTTGAAGCCTGCAGTAAATACAATCGCCAAAGTGAAATGCTAAAGTTAGGCTATGAACGAACTACACCGCTGTCACATGACTACATCACGACAAATACGAATCCATCAACTCTTTCAATCTTTATTTAAAAAACACTACAATTACAAAATACTATAAACTGGTAAATCTACAAGTTGGAAAGTTTGAGTTGGAATAGTTTGCAAGAGCGCGAGTATAAACACAACGAGGCTGCAGTAGACGACGTTTAATGTCCCCGAGAACCTCCGTAGTCCCATTTAGCTACTTGTTAGCAAGTGTCTTTTTCAAGACACGTAAAAGTGGTGTATTACTGATGTATTTTAAGTCGTAGAATAAAACGTGAAAATATCTTGTGCTTGTGTTAACCACAGACCTTATTTCAGTCATTTAACCAAAAACCCATTTTAGAAAAGCATTGACTTGGGGACGATGGATGTCGAGTACACACGAGAAAACAAGAAAGAAAAAATGTATAATGTGTGGCTGCTTAGGGCTTCTGTGGTATACTGTACCTGTGATTTTCAGAAATTTGAACTAACTGAACTCACTTTACTGAATCTTTATTCAGCTGATTAGACCGACAAAGGATTTTAAAACCATCACCGCTACCTAAAACTGGTCTCGGCACTTCAGCTCGCTCGCACGCTCGCCCTGTGGTGTAGTTTGAATAGTGTCCAAGTAAGCTCTTTGTTTTTACTCCCTTTTAATTTCCTCGTGTGAGCTGAACGGGAAGCAGAACCAGCAGAACTGATCCGTTACATAAATATATTCATTACTGCAATTGATCTGTGAGATTAAGTCCTCTCTAAGGAGAGTGAGAGCTATAGAGTGAAAAAAGTACAACGAGTCCAGAATAACAAGTACAGATTCACTGGCACACTTTTCCTCTCCGCCATAATTGAATGAAAATCCTGAAACTGGGCTCGATTTCAGCGTAATCAGATTTGCTGTGTGTTTAGCTCAGAAATATGAAAGAGCAGCATCTGGTTTTTTTAAAACATTTTCATTACATTAGCAGTTTTGCTAGTCAGCAGCTGAAGGAGTTCTGCCCACAGCTTAGTCAGCACCATGAAGCGGCAAAACACCGTAGCACTTCTGACTATGTCCCTGTATCGAACCGAGTGTGTAAAGTGTGTGTGAACCCCACTAGCTGTAGTGCATGTGCATTATGCAGATGCATTCAAGTTGTGATAGCTGGGATTAGTGCCAAGTAATAATTCTAGAAATTGTGTGGAGTCATCATGATACAGTGGCTTTGTCTTTCACTTCTCTTTGACCTAGATAACCAAAACACTTTTATTATTAACTGCAACACCATCCAGCCCTAAAGATACTGTCATGTCGATGCTGGAATCAATGTTGGTGGTGTCGTTCTTTATTAAATAAGAAAATGTAATTGTGGTGGAGTTGCTGTGGTATAAGAGGAACAAAACACTTTGACCCACACTGTTACAGGTAAATAGTAATGAGTCTTTATTGGTCACGTATACATTACAGCACAGTGAAATTCTTTTCAGCCATGATACAGCACCCCCTGGACCAGAGAGGGTTAAGGGCCTTGCTCAAGGGTCCATCAGTGGCAGCTTGGCAGTGCTGGGGCTTGAACCCCTGACCTTCTGATCAGTAACCCAGAGCCTTAACCTCCAAGCCACCACCGTCCCTATCAGTGCTGGTCTGGTAACAGTAATAGACATACGTATTTACTTTTACTCTGAAACCCCTAAATAACAGTGTGTGAGTGTGTGTTACAATGTGTTAAAATGTTTTACTCTGTTGTTGTATATTAGAGTGTGTTATTTTATATTAAAGTGTGTTATTGTGTGCTTCAGTGTGTTTTGTATAGTGATTCAGTGTGTGTTACAGCTCGTTACATTGAGTTAGTGTGTGTTGCAGTGTGTTATTGTGTATTATGTGTTATTGTGTGCTACAGTGGCTTACTATCTTATAAAGTGGGTTATTATGTGATAGTGTCTTAGGACGGGGTACAGAAAAATATCTCGGATTCCATCGTTTGAAAATAACCGCCCTTTGGCCACAAGCAAATGCCACAGCTGAGCCGTTCATGCGCACATTAGGGAAAGCCATTCAAATTGCACAAACACAAGGCACTCTGTGGAGCCAACGGTTGAACGTCTTTCTCCGTGAGTACAGATCCACACCTCACTGCACCACAGGGACTTCACCGGCTCAGTCGAGCTTTCAAAGGAAGAAAGTACAAATATTCCTGAAAGATATCATTAAAAGAATCAAGGAATGCGGTCAAATCTCGGTGTGTATAGGGTGAGGCCGAAAACCGCTTCTGAATGCACGTAATCTCCGATCCCTCAGACGTCACTGTCTTAAACACCGTCATGAGTCTGTAATGGAGATCCTGACATGGACTCGGGAATACTTCGGTAACTCTTTGACAGTCGACACCATTCGCCGCTGCATCCACAGATGCAAGTTAAGGCTTTACTATGCAAAGCAGAAGCTACACATCAACACTGAAGCTCCGCCCACTTCTCTGGGCTCGGTGTCTCATCTGAGATGGACAGTAGCACAGAGAAATTGTGTTTTGTGGTCCGACGAGTTGACATTTCAAATAGTTTTTTTCCACAGAGGAAAAGGACCGTCCGAGCTGTTCTCAGCGTCATGTCTGAATTACACCAGTGTGATAAAGTGGAGATTCATTTAACACCCTGAAGTCGATCATTTTCCTCTAACAGCACAACCCCAAGTGTTTTATTCCTCTTACATCACAGCAATTTACCAACTATGATTATTTAGGAGCCAGAAGGAGTCAAAACATTTAAAATTATATATACCATACACACATTTGAGAAAAGTCTACAGTTGTCAAAACTCAAACAATTATGTTTGTCTACGATCCTACAATGATGATAATGGTTTGGTTTTTTACCTAAAATGTTTAAAATCTGTTTACGTAGGGTTTTTAAGGGTTTAGCGTGTTTTAAAGAGTGTAGCATGTATGAAAGACATTGTCTAATTTGTCTAAAATGTACCAAGTAATATTTAGTAGTCCTCATCATTTTCTTTTTGAAAACTAAGATTTGAGTCCAATATTACACCGAGATAATTGAACTCAGTAACTATTTCTATCCTTTCACCATTAATAGAAATATTAACATTGGGAGAATGAGAACATGGGAGAAAACGTTTTGTTTTAGCAATATTCAGGCTAAGACACGACTGCTTCAGCCGCTGTGTAATCCTTTCCACAGCAGCTTTTAACTAACAGTATCATCAGCGCACATTTGCACTTGTATCTCTTCACACTGTTACGGGAGATCATTAATATACAGACTAAATAATAAGAGACCTAACACTGATCCTTGAGGAACACCCGTTGTATAATGTAAGTTACAGGACTGAACCCCATTCATTTTTACACATTGCTCTCTATTTGATAAACATGAGGATGTCCACGCGAAAGCTCCAGGTGAAAACTGAAACTTAGACACTTTAGAAAGAAGAACTTCGGGGTTAACAGTAAAGGTTTTAGACAAATCTAACAATATAGCACCAGCTAATCCTCCTTTGTCGTGTCTAGATTTTATTTGCTTAAAGTAGAATAATTTCCTCTGAAACCAAACTGCATACAATATAAAGGAAACTTGACTGTATTGAGAGAAGACGTCGGCTGTTCAGAAACGATCTTCTCCACTACCTTTGAGAGTACTGGCTATAACTGATCTATAATTACTAACTTCATAATGATCTCCAGATTTAAAAATAGGAGTGACAATGGCTTGTTTTGTTGTTACAGCTTTACAGCGCTGACACTGGAGACTCCTTCCATACATGATAAATAAACACATTTCTCCTTACAGAAAACTTCACTGTATCAACGATTACACACATTTTTAATCCGTTTATTATCAGTGTAGCGTGCACTGTACACGTCCCTGTGAACGAGCCGTTACTATAGAAACGATAACGTATCAGAACGAGCGCATTAATATAAACCTGCGCTACTGTCAGAGCCGCTGTTATAGAGAACTAATCAACACCTGACCAATCAGAGTCCAGAACTCAGCAGTGCCGTGGTGTAAAGAGGATTCAAATCATCCTAAAAGCAAACACCCAATGCGCACGCACACACACATACACATACGCATACACACGCACACGTGTGTGTGTGTGTGTGTGTGTGTGTGTGTGTGTGTGTGTGTGAGAGAGAGACAGAGAGAGAGAGAGATGCTAAAATGACAGGATCATAAACCTCAAGTGGCCTCTGTCACATGAGGTTTAAGGCCACACGTCAACACCATCTGTACTGAGGAACACACACACACACTCTTTGACACTCTTTATGCTGTATAAAAATATGTGCGTGCGTGCGTGTGTGTGTGTGTGTGTGTACATGGGTATTATTCAGGTATGATTAATGGAGTTATATTATGTCCTGAAACTGTACGTCTGATCTCAGATAAACACGGTGGACCACGGTGCACATAAATGATCTGATTTTTAAAATAATATTAAATAAAAGTGCGTGAAAATAATTTCTTCTACAAAATAATTTCTTCTACATAGAAAACCCCCACATGCATTATATGTGAAAAATCTGAACAATAATAAAAAATAAAATAAAAACAAATGACCAACATGTGAAAATAAATGAATTGTGAAAATTCAGAAAACCCACATGCCTTTCATATCAACGATTCTCGTTCAAATAAATTAATCATGTGGAAAAAAGACTTATGAGGTAAAGTGAGTTGAGGCCAAGTGAAGGGCGGATTATTTAGTAAAATAACATTGTGCATAGTGATGAATGCAAACTGTGAGGAAATGATCCATACAGTCTGACTCTCTCTCTCTCACACACACACACACACACACACACACACA
>JANDJT010000199.1:221178-245671 GCA_024331685.1 Stegophilus panzeri | reverse complement strand
AACGTGTGTATAGTATATAACGTGTGTATAGTAAATAACGTGTGTATAGTATATAACGTGTGTATAGTAAATAACGTATGTATAGTATATAACGTGTGTATAGTAAATAACATGTGTATAGTAAATAACGTGTGTATAGTATATAACGTGTGTATAGTATATAACGTGTGTATAATATATAACGTGTGTATAGTATATAACGTGTGTATAGTATATAACGTGTGTATAGTATATAACGTGTGGTTTGGGACTCTTGGGACTGATGACATTGAAATAAAACTGAGAGAGAATTTCTGTGATATTAAGACATCTCTTAATGCATTACACTGTGTTCTTGCTAAACACACACACACACACACACACACACAGCAGCTGAGACATGATGCCAGGAGGATGGGACGGCAGCCAGAGAATGAACGTGTAAAACACAAACTCTCATCACTATATCACCATATTTACAAACCTCCGTTAATATTTCACCTTGTTAACAAAACCTCGTTAATATTTCATCGTCTAAATCTCTGCCAAAACCACAGAAACACTGCAGCGCTGTCAGAGTCGTACACTACACAGTCATTTCGATTGAAATTGGTTTGTGATGCGGCTGCTTAATGTCGAATTATGTGATAGTCCTAAACGCCAGACAGTTTTGTGTTATCTTGTGCGAGTTCAATTTCACACACAATTAATGATATCTACAAGAAACTGGATTGGAAACAGTACGAGGAACATCACTTGTAGTGGAAGGTCACTGATTAGGCAGAACACCACTGCAGGGCCGTTTATTCCAACAGACCAAAAGAGCAAAAACAGACAAAAAATCACTGACTTACTGAAGGAGAAACAACGCTGACTGGTATAACATTTACTCACTGAGCTAGTTAGAGTTAGCAGCAGAGGTAAGTAATGCTAGCACGTCTAACTAGCAGGTTTCCTGTCTGCTTTATTAAACTGTTTATTTCATTTGTCCTATTTCCAACTTTCAGAACTGACTGTTCACTAATAAATACCCCCCCCCACACACACACACCTGTCAGTGGATCTTAATCTTATGGCTGATCAATGTAAAAAAATATATATAAACATGCAGTATATTGGGTGCAGGTTCATTAATGTAGTCAGACATATAAATAGTCTTCTATAGGTGTTTCATTTGTTCTTCTAATAAGTCTCAGTCATTAATAATTAGTCATAATTTTTTGTGCTCCAGCTGTTAACTATTTCACCCATAAATGTAAATTATTCATTAATTGTGTAATTAACAAGTCAGGGTGATTAAGCTGTGAAAATCAGTTTAAACTTTTGTACCTCTACATTCGTGATCCTAATTTCATTTTCACTTCCTGTCTTCTCTCTCTCTCTCTCTCTCTCTCTCTCTCTCTCTCTCTCCTTATTATCACTTGAGCTTGCATCTGAGTGTGATAACTTACAGTTTTATAATGAGCTTACCCATCAGAGTTCATACACAACGTGTCACCTCAATTATATTACAATCCATAAGAAGTGAAGGAAAATCTCTAGAGGAGATCACCAAGAGCAGGAAAGAGCAACAGGTCCTTAGTGATTAAAATTGCTGGAACTGAGCATGAAGGGCAGGAGGAATCTAGAACGAGTCTGGTTCCTCTCAAGGTTTCTTCCTCATTTCCACTGTTAGAATTACAGCAGTTTTGTCAGCTCTAACAGTCAAAGGTTTATCTCCACTGATACAGTACCTGAGATGCTTCTTTATTAATAATATATTGAGTTTATTATATATTATATTCCTTCAGATGTTATGCCTTAATTCATCAGAGTAAATGGCAGCTTTTAGATGTTTTGCTGGACTCATTTGAAACAGCGTTTCCCCCTGTAAAGCTGGAGTCCTGGTTTGGATACAAACACAGGCTTTATTTGCAATTAACTAAAATCTGTGACCCTAGACCAGTTTGGAATCACACACACAATAAAGACAGGGGTACAACACTGCAGCACGAGTGTGACGGTGACTTGAATTTATAGTCCTTCTAATGAGCGTCCCACATGAGTAACAGCTGAAACTATTAGAAATGGATCTGGAACATGGTAATGTCTGGACTGGCTCGGAGCGGATCTAGTGGCTCTGCGTGTAACACCACTTTGTAAGGAGTTTATTTTTTAGTTTTGTTTTTTATTGTAGACTGTGAAGTATTTAATTCATATAATGAGAGGGATTTATGTCTGCTGTTCTTTGTCATAATTGAAGTTTAAAAGTCTCAATTTTATTATTTTTTAAAAGTATTTTACATTCTGGGATGTGCTCTTCTCAAGTCCCATATTAGATCTGATTAACGTGGGGTCAGAACATTAGTACTTTATTTATCATGTAGGGAAGGAGTCTCCAGTGTCAGTGCTGTGTAACAGTCAGAGGGAAAGCTGAAACTTTACGTTTTCCCACATCTTCATCACAGAGGAGTTTACACTTCTTTACTGTTTCTCACTAACACACACACTGTGATTATTTCCTCTTATTAACGTCAAGAAAAAGAAAAAGAGGCTGTTGAGGGAACGATTAGCTTCCCAGAAGTGTGGAGCTTTATTAGAACTGCAACGTTGGAATAAATCATATGTGAGTGATGGTCAGGTGTCTACAAATCTTTGGCCCTATAGTGTAGTGTAAGTTAAGAAAGTTATTCAATAGGAAATGTATATACATATATCATGATTGTTGGGTGTTTGTTGAATTTTTGATTTGCCATGAGTTCTCATTATACGGGAAGTTACCAGAAAGTAGATGTAGATGAGATGAATACTCAGGAGATGGGTGCTGCTGCTGACGAGGTGCAATGGTGAATTACATAATTCCCATAAAATAAAAATGAACAGATATATGTGTTTAAAATGCATCTGAAATGAAGCAATCACCCAAAATAACCTTACACACATACCACAGGCTGAATGTTTACGCCGTTCTCACGAGTCAGAGAGCATCAGATACAGGTTAAATGTTGTGGGATCTGGAAAGAACAAGGAAGGGAAATAATTTATGATCTGCTGTTATTTCACCTCTTTGCTCTTTCCAGGTTCCACAACATTTAACCTCAGATCACTGAAGCAACCGTGTTATTGATTACTCTGTTCAGGTGTGTTGGGAGCTGACCGGCCCTCGAGTACTCAGGAAAAACTCCAAACATCCAGCCTGTGCTTGTGTGTAAGGTTACTTCGGGTCATTGCTGATGCTCAGAGTGAGGATTTATTACTGAAATTGTACACACATTAAGCGTGATTCAGACGTTACAGTACACGCTACACATACTTTTATTGTGTGATTTCGACTCAGGTGAGGAGCAGTGTTTAGTCCAGCACCACTGTCTGACGCGCTGAAATGAATGTTTTGGCTGCAAATGTACTCAAAAACACTGTGGGATTCCATTTGAGGACAATATTAAATACATAAATATAATCCTATTGAGTGTTTAATAACATTGTCCCTTTAAAGTCCAAAAAAAGGTGATTTTTTCACACAGAGAACATGCATTGAATTAAAATGAACCTTGGCAGCTTGGCATAACCTGACTCTGAACCCGAGGAACGTTATAAATACACGGATAAATTCCGAGGCTGAATAGGTTTCCAAATATCCTATAGAATTATTATAGAAGTCATATAAGAAACTGAGTATTTTTGTAGGACACTACAGAGAGTGTGGAGTTAAAAATGATCACAATGTTGTAAACCCTAGGAAAAGGTCTAACAAAGACAGTCAGGCCCTCAATTATTAAAGGTTTGAGTGTAAAAACATATGTAGAGTTAATGTACAGTGTGATTTACATAAATCTGTTCCTTTCCAGTGTGATAAATGAGGCTCGACGTTAGCGGTACAGGAGCTGCGTGACTGAGAAGCAGCCAGTCTGGATGCAGCATGAGATCATTTATCAGAGATCAGAAACAGGATTTTATTATTTTTAATTGCCATAAATGTGGAGAATCACTCCTTGACTCAGTGCACTGGGTAATGAGGTGGGAGGTTGTGTATGAGATCGTATCTGAGAAGGTCTTTATAAGGTCGAGCTGGTTTGGAGATAAGGACAGAGGTGGAATGAGTATCAGAGGAAACGGATCAGGAGAACAATATGAGTTCTGAGTAAGCATGTTCAACACAGTGGAGTGTGATATTGTTTACACGCTACAGCCGAAATAAACAAAGTTCAGGTTAATAAATGTTATGTTAATATTTACACTGGGAAAGGTACTCGTATTCAGACTCAGGATTTTCTTGAGGAGAAGTGTCAAACCCTGTTTGAGGGATAAGAGCATTCATAATTATATCCATGAAAAGAAATCGCTCCTCAAGAAGTCCTCGGATGCCGATGAATGCGTTTCGACAAGCAGAGAGGGACTCGTTAGAAGTAAAGACTCGAACAAGACTTACCTCGGGACTGAGAGTCAGCATTATAAAGAGAGAGAAAGCAAAAGTGTCCGCTTGGACACTTTATTAATTGAAAGACATTAAGTTGCTCTGCCGTGACGGTCACTGAACCATCAATAAAAAAGGAAAATGCTATCAATAAAATGGCTTTGTGGTCCCCAGACTGATGTTCTTGCTGTTTCAGATGGATTGTGTAGAACAATCAGAACACAATATTTCTTCAGACAATATCGGTGAAAGCCAGGACCAAGCACCAATCCTTGAGGAACACCTTAAGTGAAAGGTGCAGAGCAGGATTTATGTTTCTTAACAGATATAAAGTGGAAACCAATGGGGAAATATGAAGTACATGAAGTGAGAACAGTGGCAGAAATGGCCGTGTAAAAGAGAGAATGAATGAGGATGCCACGGCTAACGGCTAACGGCTGCACTGCAGTTTAAACTCAATACAAGTGCTACTGAGCAGTAGATTGCTGATAACAAAAGAAGCATCTCATTGGGTACATTTACATGATGTACATACAGACACACATCGCATGGGTGTTGGGTTTGACATATGAGGACTCATGAGGCATCAAGTCCAAGTGGTGCATGCCACCTAGAGCAGCAGTGTCTGGAAACTAAGCATCAGCGCTCTCTCCACAGGGAAACAACGACTTCACCCGTGCAAAGTGGTTCTGCAACTGATCATCTGTACGTGGACATAGGAACGATAAAATGACATGGATGAGGCCTTTTCTCATATTTTGCAAGATTAAATGTCAGAAAACAAAGCAACACAAATAGGCATTTTCCATCGGCATTACAACATTAGAGGATGCTGAAGATTCAGAGGCCGTGTTGATGTAATGAAATGGAAAGACACACATGAATGGCTAGTTGTCAGTGAGGATGAGGCAGTAAAGTGTTCTTACCCATGTGCTCAGATGTTCATGCTGTAGGTCCACTAACCCAATGTGTAAAAGTGCAATGCCTCCAGATCCTGTTAACTGGTGAGTTGATTCAGATGAAGACTATAATTGTCTGTACTTTTAGACTACAGTGTGTGACTGTGTGTTTGATATGAACAACAATATCATTAAAATGACAAAGAAATTCAAATTCTCATTTTTAGCACATACAGTTCCCTCTGAAACTACCGGAACGGCAAGGCCAGTTCATTTGCTTTTGCTGTAGACTGAATACATTTGGGTTTCAGCTTTTGTTTGAATCCACCCAATTTGTAGGTGAGCAAAAATATTAGAACATGTGACTGACATGTATTTTGGGTTGCCAAGGTGTGTTCGGTTAGAGTGACTTTATATAATTAATAGCTTTCAACATCTACACTTGGTTTGAACCCTAGGTTTCGCCTGTGAAGATTGCATTTGTCGTTAAAAAGGATAAGCCAACATGAAGATCAGAGAGATGTCTATCTGAGAAAAGCAAGAGATTTTGAAACTGAGAGAAGAGGGAAAATACATCAGAGGCAGTGCACAAACATTGGGTATAGCCAATACAACAATCTGGAATTTCGTGAAAAAGAAAGAAACCACTGGTGCAACAGACACCGAACGGGTCGGCCAAGGAAAACGACAACAACAGCTGATGACAGAAACATTGTGAGAGCTGTGAAGAAAAACCCAAAAACAACAGTCAGTGACATCACCAACGACCTCCACAGGGCAGGGTGAAGGTCTCACAATCCACCATTCGAAGAAGACTTTGAGAGCAGAAATATAAAACCCATACCACAAGATGCAGACCACTCATCAGCAGTAAGAATCTGAAATCCAGATCTTTATTGATGTAACTCGACTCAACACAGGACTTCATCAGGGGGAAAAGTGGAAGGTTTTAGACTGGACAAGTCCATCACCAGACCTTCACCCAACTGATCAGAATTTCACCTCCTGAAGAGGAGACTGAAGGGAGAAACCCCCCGAAACAAACAACTACTGAAAGAAGCTGAAGGAAAAACCTGGAGAAGCTTCACAGAAGAAGAAACCAGCAGTTTGGATGCAGTTATTGGGAGTAAAGGAAATGCAACCAAATATTACGTGTTATTTACTTCAAGACTTATATGTTCTTATACTTTTGCTTGCCTAAACATTGGGTGGTCTGATACAAAAGGTGCCATGTTCTACAGTAAGTTGTTTAACACGTCTAGATGTAAATATGTGGAAATGAAAGCTGAATTCTGATCTCAATAGAACTGGGCTTGCTGTTCCAATACTTTTGGACCCTGGCAACACGCGATATTTTAAATGAGATTTTCTCAATTCTAAGCAAATTAGGTATGACACAGTAAAGAAGAGACACATACATGTGTATGATTCCTCTGAGCATTCCTTGTGTGTGGTCCAACATTTCTTCAGTTCCCTGATCACAAATTTAGTTCCTTTCCCCTTTACTGTTGGACACAGAAATGGAAGGAAGGTTTATTAGGAAGTAGCAGAGATCATTGCTGCCTTGGATGAGTGTGTGTTACTAGTACAGTTAGCTCGCTTTGCTAATAATAATCCTGGAACAACTTTCCAACCAGCATTGCTTAATATCGTAATTATTTTGAGGCTTAACAGCTTTTCAGTTCATTGTTTTTAAAGAAGCGTTGCTTTTACACAGTATTGCAACACGCATGGGTTCTCAATATAACCTCTTGTTTTCTAATACAGTGCTATAGAGACCCTGAGACATGGTGGCTAAGGTTCTGCAGTGTGATGACAATGGTGTGTGTGTGTGTGTGTGTGTGTGTGTGTGTGTGTGTGTGTGTGTGTGCGCGACACATTCATTTTCCAGCACATCAAATACGGAAATGAGGCCAAGAGGTCTAACACACACACACACACACACACACACACACACACACACACACAAGCAATGCCAGTCAGGCACTGAGAAGCTCTTCAAATGAAGTGCCACCTGTGATTCAGTCATCCACAAATCTCTCTCTCTCTCTCACACACACACACACACACACACTTTTTTTTAAAGAACTTTAAAGAGAAAACACTTTACATATAGTAGGGACAGAATATCAATGCATTACATAGGGTCATTATTTCACACTCTATGTAATGCATTTCTACAAGGGTTCAGCTAATGGATATAAGGATAATCTTCTATAAGTGAAAGTCAGAAGGAATTGTTCCCATAGTTACTCAGATTATCTATTAAAGGAAAATAAATTTGAAATAAAATCCAGAGGGAATTCCGTGGTGACCAGAGCAGTAAATGAGAGCAGGATGTGCATCACTATCAAACCCCCTGCACTAGTCCAGAGGCGCATGGACACTGTGGAGGCCGGAGTTGAACACGGGAGAAAATCCTCCCAGACTGTAGACATCGAATCCGAGGAAGGAGCTCACTGAGCTGTAAGGAAGGTGATGTTGATGGACACATGCTTCCACGCTGCACTCTTAGTTTCAGAATCAGCGATTTCAGCTGAGATCACCGACAGCTCTTACACACGAGTGCATTTAACAATGGGAATGTCCTTAAATACTGTAACATGATGCGTAGATTTATTGTTATTGCACTGATCTGTTTATTTCCGTCACGAACAGCCGGAAAATAGAGAAAATACTTTCTGTGTCACTTGTGGAAAAGTTTGACTGGTAAAAGTTAATATTCTTGCAAACCTTAGCTACTACACTGTGTATGTGACGCAGCTTCCTAATACTGTATGTGCACTACATAGGAAATGTAAAAATGGTCATAGTTCACAATAAATTGTTCCTTAATCCTATAATTTTATGACTTTTATGCAGTCAGTATTTTGCTTCGTATGACTTTTTTACCCTAGGAAATGTAGAAAATGCCTCATGCTTTGTGTCCACATCTATTATTTATGTGTTTTATCTGTCTTTCTTTGACGCCTGCTGACTGCGTGTGTGTTTGAGATATTGAATATGTCCGTGTGTTAAACAGAGATAGTGAGAGAACGGTCATGTCCTAGATGTCGAAGCATTGAAAGCTTCATTCCTCACCGCTTCCTTTCTGTTTCAGAGCTGGGTTTCAGATAAGACAGAAATGCAGATTTCAGGAAGATGAAACACACTGGAATCGGAAAAATGGATTCATATTAATGCTATTTGTAAATTGTTGTTTTTTCCAAGCTAAATAAATAAATAAATAAATAAATAAAAATACAGAGAGTTATAAATCATTTGTTATACAATGAAACTTGAAATTATAGAACATCTAACAGGAAATATTTGCCCCTCTGTAGAGAAACTCTGCCCACTTTTACAGGTCGTGTTATTGGGAAACAGACACAGGAAGTTGAGGAAGTTTTTTTTATTCCTCTAATATCTAAAAACACTCAGCTAACAGGAGAGGTCATGGTTTATAATGAAGTCTTTTATGCTGAAAAATATTATTGTTTATATTAAAAACTTCCTGCAATCGAGAAGGTTTTCAAAAACTTTTCAAAGAAATAGCTGAACTTCCCAGGGTGCCATTACTTTAACACCATTTCATCAAGACTAGTAATTGTGTGGATTTGAGTTAAGTGGACATCACTAGGGCTTCTTCGGTCAAACTGCCTTGCTGTTGGAGCTTTTATTCCCGTTAGCATGCTCATAAATCTTCATTAATTAAGTGGATAAGTGACATAGGGAGCGAGTGGCCATATTAAGTGCACTCTGCTGCAGGCTGTTTGGACAAAACCTCCAAAAATAAAATGCCATTATGTCCCCAGACCCGGGTTCGGTGGCGCTTTCCGGTGTCGTTAGGTCAGTGTGATCCTAATGAATCCTGATTACGAGCATTGATCCAGACTGCTGTAGGGAACAAGTGGCTGAGGCAAGTGTGCACTTTGCTGAGGGTCATTCACCCAAAATGTCCTAAACTCCCTAAATTAGCTGTTTTACTAAAAGCCTGCTGGAGTTTTCAAGCTTACTCACATGGAAATGCTAATGCTAATGAAGTAAAGTGGAACAGGAGACCACGCCTCATGAGGAACGGACTAAATAATACAAAGAGAATTTATTTATTTATTTAACTTTGTTTTGTTGGTTTTTCAGTGACCTTTTTAGAACAAGGTTTAAAAATAAAATGTACCTATCTGTTAGTAATAATTTATTTACCAATTTATTTATTTGTTTGTTTGTTTGTTTGTTTGTTTGTTTGTTTATGTATTTTTATGTATCTTTACTGTTTTTCCCCATTCACCCCTATAGTAGCAGGTTTTAAAAATGGCATAAAAATACAATTTAAACACACTGAAGAATTCAGGAACTTATTTATTTCTAGTAATACATTTATTTGCTTTTTTTATTCATTTATTTATTGCCAGTGACCACATGTTTAAAATATGGCTTAAAAGTACAATTAAAATTACATACTTTTATTCTTTAATCATAATTTATTGTTTGTTTGTTTGTTTGTTTGTTTGTACATGTACCTTTTTATTTTCTCATTTTTTTCAAATGATCTATGACGTAGAACCAGGTTTAAAAATGAGGCTCTAAAATAAACCATTGGTTTATTTATTTATTTGTTTGTTTAACTGTTTGTTTGTTTGAGAAATCACAGTAGAGTACAAATAAAGCGTACACAAGAATTAGGACACTGTGACTTTAATTAATTATCTCGTTGCCATGCCAAATTAAATTATGCGCATTCTCGCTGTTGTCTTGTCTCAGTATATCTGTTCCTTCCAAACATTTTATCTCAGATAACTCAATCTAGCTATTCAAGTCTCATATGTGATCTAAAAAATACAATTAAAATTAAACATTAAACAAACAAACAACTAACTAAATAAATCATAGATAATTGATAGATATCATAGATTTGTTCATGGGATATGAACACAATTATTTTTTATATGAAGTAGTGATATCACTGAAATCTCTCTGGTTCCTGTTTATTTTTATTTATTTTTTTATGAAATCAATTTAAGCGTCTCTCTCTCTCTCTCTCATCTTAAGCAGACAAAAATACAATAAAAAAAATGTTCTATTGTTTCCACAAGAGGGTTCATAACAATGTTCTCCTTATTGACGTGAATTAAAATGAATTTAGTGTAGGATAGAGTCGCTGTCTCAGGAACTCGGGGTCAAATCCAATCCGATTTCAGTCCGATTCTGTGCTGGTCTTCTGAGCAGACGGAGGTCTCTAATGTGTTTGATCTTTAATGGAGAACACGGCCATCAAACGAGCGCTGGGTTTAAAGAAACAGCGTTAAAGCCCTTTCCATTAATAACCGAGAGAGAAGGGAGCGATTTACGATGGAGTCTAAACGCAGCTTCAATAATTTATTACACTGAAAGTAAATTATTATCAGCACACAGGAAAGAAACCATCAGCAGTACCAGCTGCGCAGGAGAAAAAATCCTTTATCCTCCTTCTTACACATAGAAAGATGTGGAGAGTGACATAAAGAATCAAATTATTATCACTAAAATGTAAACTAATAAATATATGAATGGGAATGTCAAACTGTAAATGTGCACAGCTCATGGAGAGACGTTACAGACAACTCAAACCTGTAACTGCTGCAAAAGGACAGTTCACACCGAGGGAGTGAATACTTTTAGATTTATCTTTTACATTTTCAAATAATTCTGAGCACATATATAAATAGTTCATTTAAATTTAAATTCTGTATAGAGTCACTCGGAAAGGAGCAGAAAACGCCTCTTTGTGATATTCTTAAATCTGATGCAACACATCTAACAGAGAGATAATCACTGGGGGGGTGAATACTTTTTCACCATCTATCCAACCTGCAAACTGAAACCATTTTGCTGAGACGTGCAAATCTCTGCTATAAAACTCCCATCATTGCGCATTTATTTAATTTATGTACAGAAATATTATGTTTAGCCTGATGTGCTATGAATATTCATGAGTACTTTGCATATTCATACAGTTATTGTTACTGGTGCTCTTACGGTCGTCATGGTTCAGACTTGTTTGTCCAGAACATCTCACAGACGCTGGATCGGATTGAGATCTGAGGAATTTGGAGGCCGAGTCAACACCTTGAACTCTTTGTCATGTTCCTCAAACCGTTCCTGAACAAGTTTTGCAGTGTGTCAGGGAGCATTATCCTGCTGAAAGAGAGCGCTGATATTAGGGAACACCATTATCATGAAGAGGTGTACTTGGTCTGGAGTAATGTTCAGGTAGGTTGTACGTGTCAAAGTAACATCCATGTGAATACCAGGACCCAAGGTTTCCCAGCAGAACATTGCTCAGAACATCACATTGCCTCCACCAGCTCACCTTCTTCCCATAGTGCATCCTGGTGCTGTCTCTTCCTCAGGTAAGCACCGCACACACACCTGGCCTCCACATGATGATGTAAAAGAAAACATGATTCACCAGACCAGGCCACCTTCTTCCATTGCTCCATGGTCCAGTTCTGCCCATTGTAGGAGATTCCGGTGGTGTACAAGGGGTCAGCATGGGCGCTCTGACCGCTCTGCAGCTGCGCAGCTTCATACGCAGCAAGTTGTGATGCTCTGTGTGTTCTGACTCCTTTCTATCAGAACCAGCATGAACTTCTTCAGCAGTTTGTGCTGCAGTAGATCTTCTGTGGGATCGGATCAGACGGACTAGCCTTCGCTCCCTACATGCATCTCTGAGCCTTGGGAGTCCATGACCCTGTCACCGGTTCACCGGTTCTCCTTCCTTGGAGCACTCTTGGTAGGTACTAACCCCTGCATACCGGAAACACCCCACAACACACAGATCACATATATATATATATATATATACACACTCAAAAATACGCCAAGTCTTTTTTCCCCCAGTATAAACGGAATCTGAAACGATTCACAGCTGTGGAGGTGTTTTGAATTATTTTACTATTAAGCTCCGCCCCTTGCAACCATCACACATTAGTAATGTTTCCATAATCTCGTCTCAATTCAAGAAAGATGCGCTGACGAGGCGTTGTTGTTCACTTATCCATTTTATTCAAATCTAGGACTCGTGAGAAACTTTTATTTTGCTGTCACTCATGGCTCCGCCCAGTCTATCAGCTTGCCCCACCCCAAATAGTTTCGACCCCTCCTCTTCAGCTTATCCTCATCACTCTCTCTTCTAACATGACAGTCATGAAAATCACACATGATAAACACTCTGGACTTTGTTTGGAGTGTAAACTTTTTAATTTGCATATGATAATGACACTCAGATCATAACTATGCGTGTGTGTGTGTGTGTGCGTGTGTGTGTGTGTGTGTGTGCGTGTGTGTGTGTGTATGCGTGTATGTCAGAAGTAGGTGATCTGTCCACCCACATTCATTACGGCTCATGTTCTCTTACACACGTATCGCTTAATTAAAATGGCAGATTAGTTTAAAATAAACTCTGTCGTCATGGCAACTGGAAGATCGTACAGCAGCTGTACTGTTTAACAAAACAAAAAAAATACACATGTAAAAAATATTTTAAAACACGCAGTGAAGGAGAGCGAACACTCTGGACTTGAGCGCCGGCTGATGCATATTTATTACAGAAGCAGTGACCTGCACCGCCTGTATGAACAACTTCTGCATTTATAAAAACATACAAACTACAAAAGCACAACACGACTCGTTTCCTGCTTTAGATTTGAGTCCGAATCTCACTTTCTCACCTCGTATATCCTCCACTTTTAAAAGATGTTGCTTTGTGTTGAACTGTACTGCCACAAAGATGGAAATTCATGATACATGCCATGGATAGTTTTTTTTCATTCAGTGTTACAGATATTAACATTTATTACATTTCTAAAATTCTTGGTCATTTGATCCCTAAACTCTTAACGTCAACAGTTCTTATTCACTGGATTAAAAAAAATGAATGTAACCACTGATATGGTGAAGTTTTCTGTAAGGAGACGTTTATGTAACGTGTAAGGAAGGAGTCTCCAGTGTCAGCGCTGTGTAACGGTCAGAGGTGAAGCTGTAACTTTAAGTTTCCCACATCTTCATCACAGAGGAGTTTACACTTCTTCACTGTTTCTCACTAACACCACACACTGAGATTAATTTTTGTTTTATTAACTGCAAGAGAAAGAATAAAGAGAGAGGAAATAAAGAGAGAGGGTGAAGAGAGTGAATAGAGAGAGAGAGAATAGAGAGAGAGTGAAGAAAGGCTGGAAAGTATAATGAGATGTTCTTTAACAAATAAAAAAGTTGTCAAATTGCTGTGGTATAAGAGCAATAAAACACTTGGTCACATGCAGTTTGTAAAGTATTCATGTTCGCTGTAGCCAGCTGTGAACGCACGGTTATGCGCAAAGAGAATAAAGAGACAAATTCATCTTTAAAGACTGCAATTATACAACTTCAGTGAGAGAACAAGTAGCGCTGGAGCTAAAGTTGACAAAAAAAAGTCCTAGAAGAAAGCAAGATGTCTGACAGCTGTGAATTTCTCTCAGGTTCGCCCTCCAGCTGTGAAGCGGGATGAGACGTGATAATTATAACCTGTAATCAGCCGAGGTTGGAGAAGGAACAGTGTGCGTTTCAGAAATCTCCAGCAATCAGTTTAATAACACATGCTTAATTAGCAAGCTTTTTTCTGACAGTGACTTCCCCAAAGATTCTGATTAAAATCCCAAGCTAAATATTTCCTAAAGCAAATCACCGGTAATAATGAGGGCGTAGTGATCTTATTACATTCAAATCAGACTTTAGAATTTAAATGCTTTTTATTTCCAGATATTTCTAAGAGTGCTAGCTAAGCCAAGTCTTTCAACTTCTGCTGTGTCAGTCATACAGAATGACCTGAACAGCTTCCTCACCAGCGTGTATGTATGAATATAAATACCCTACACCCTATAGGGGTCCACTCTGCTAATGCTAGGCAGCAAATGTACTTAAAATTTCGCTATCTGAAATTCAGAACTGCTCGCACAAGGCTGTATACAGAGGATGTAATACAGAAAATACACACATCATTATTCAGATCTTCAGCATTATTCAGAAGCAGCGTGGAAGTTACACAAGGTGGGGGCGGAGTTAGTCTAAAACAGAGGCGTGTCTCAGTTACAGTATGTCTGGGTCTGCCTTTAACTACGACCTAATCTGAACTTAAGGTCATTTTTCTTGCATGATATCGTCTCCATCAAGAAACAGTAAAAGTCCAATATTCAATACATTTACTTAAGATTATACATATAAATATAATTATATTAATAAATGAATATCATCCCTTTAAAGTCCATGAAAAGTTGGACATCGGAGGAGAGTCATCTTAATCAGAGATGACTTATCTTGAGGAATTAATAATTTAAGGATGAAATGATAAATGAGGTTAAAGTTTATCTGTAAGCATGAGTACTGGGTCAGATTCTCCTTCACACCATGAACACATTTTCTTTATAGGACAGAGCATCGTATTAACACAAACACTGCCTTTATTTTATTGATTAAGCTCAAAATAGTGAATTGGAAGCATGATAAAACCACGTAGTATTGAACCAGATGGACATGCAGCTTTAATCTATGAGCATGTGCATAAGTGACACTCCATAATGTGTAAGTATAGTTAAAACCTGCGTGGCTTTCTGTGCTCTGTCTCTGTCTGCTAAATCTTGTGACTATGAGCCAACAATAATCCTGTAAAATGGTTCACATTTAATTGGTCAGAGACTTAAGGAATGGTTTTTTTTTTTAAAGTAAGCTTGGGGGATTTTATTCAGGGTAAGTGTTATTCACAAGTAATGTGTGGATAATTCCATGTGGAATACATGATTCGCAATATTAATTATAAGAAACACAGTGAAAACACAGGCTCTCAGCTTCGAGCACTAATCCAGTTAATTTATTGGGTAATATTTACAGGGCTATGAGTCTCCCTGTAGGAGTAATGAAGGATGGCACTCGGCTCTCACCGAGAGTATCATCCTGACTGTCTTTCAGGAGTATTCAAAGTGTTCATGAGTCTGAGGATGTAATTATCTGCTGATAACGCTGTCATCTCCTCACTGTTACTGAAGTGTTATTAGAATATAAACTTTATTGTGTAGTATGTGAAAGATTCAGCTTTACACATTCCTGTGCGTCGTCAGCAGTGCACGCTAATACCATGTTTAGAAATCATTTTACGCAGAGAGAGAATTATAAAGGAGAATGATATGATCAATGGCTGCACTAAAAACGAGACACAACCCTGATCAGAGGTCAGTAGTAGGTCATTTACCACTTTAACCAGCGCTGGCTCTGTGCTATGATGAGGCCTAATTCGTGGCCGATGCATATATGCATTATGATGAGCATAGCTGCTGTACTACAACGTTTTCTAGGATCTTGGAGATAAAGGGGAGGTTTGATATTGGCCTACAATTGGACAGCTGACAGGGGTTGAGGTCAGGTTTTTAATCAGGGGTTTGATAAACCAGTTTAAAGGATTTAGATACATAGTCGGTGCTAATGCCGACACCAGTGAGAAACTCCCAGCAAACAATTCAAGATCTGAGTATCTGGGCTTCTACTTGGGCCATGGGCAGGTGCATCCCAAACTGATAAGACAGCAGCGATTGAGACCTGCCTGAGACCCAAGACTAAAAAGGGGGTGAGCTTAAACATTGAACTTGAACAGGGTGAAAGCCATGAGTTGGTGATGGAGCTCTCCTGAAATTCCTCTTACCTCCTGAGTCTTTCTTCACACCCATACACACCAGATACTACACTAATTTTTCCAACAGTGCTTCCATAAGTTCTCATTTCAGAGCCCACCAAAATGTCTGAAGGTGACCCGAAGCTGTTCAGATGGGAAACTGGAGTTTGAGGAATAATAACACTTCAATAAAACCTGGGTCCTGGGTCCTGTTTACGTTCTAAACAGTTCACGTCAGTCACCGCACCTCCTGTAGGGGGCGATAGAGTAGAAAGACAATAGATAATTCTTCCGTTTATCATTTCTGTTTTTCTGAGTACATTAGGAGTGATGGGGCAGATGGTTTGGGATGAGTTTTCCCACCAGAGAAAAAACAACAACGTGCACACACACACACACACACACCTTATCACGCTGTTGTGATATGTCGGTGAAAAAGCTGTGCCTGAGGCGTTATCTCTGATCCTGTTCTTCCCTCAAGCGTGATATCTGTACAGCTCTGTTAAGACACTCAAATCACTTCACTTACTGTTGATTTAAATGATTAACCGTGTCGTTAGTGTGATTACAGAAAGTCTGAGTAAAGCTGAAGAGATTTAAAAAGAACGAAACGTAACACTGTAAAAGACGTGGAGGTGTTTAGCAGCATAGCGCTAAGATAATAACACATAGCACGTTTAACCTTGTGTAAGAAATGGAAAATTGAGATGCTGAGTTTCGAACCTGTTACAGGAGACACCTGAAAACTTTCACAGATATAAATCAGTGCTCAGGATAAACGTGAATAAAGTAAAATGTCCTACGGCTTTGTTTTGTCATATTATCCATCCTTTATGCTTTTTTTTTTTTTTTTTTTTTTTTTCAAAATTCTGTGATGGCTTTGTGTTTCTTGTCGTTTAGGTTCAGGGTTAAGGTTAGGGTTGTCTTTTACTAAATATTCTTCATGAAATTCTAATAGAGTTATAAATTGTTAGTGGCTGTGGATCGATAATACTGATTTACAACTGATTCAGTAGTGACTGTGGAGCATTTTATTCATTTAGTGTGTGTAGAATGTTGTATTATTGTGCCTTATCATTATTACTTTATTTAACCTTTCACTCTGATGCATGTAAAGCAGTGAGAAACGTTAGACTCGTCTCCTGTTCTAATTAAAGTTTGCTTTGTTGGGTTTTATAGCCAGGCCTTTAAAGTCAGCATGAATCTCGCCGTGCAGTGAATCAGACTCACATTTCCCCTGAGGTGATTCTTCAGAGGATTTAACAGCTCTGATCTGACACTTTGCTTGATGACCAACTCGCTGTTCTCCGATTCTTCACACCATCACAATCGATACACAGTGTTTAAACCTATGACGTGTTCACTACTCTCACACTCGTCCACATTCAGAACTCAGCACTCTCTGTGCTGAACCTAATAAAGTAGATACTTAGCCCATAGCTTGTTCTAATCCGTTATAGTTTCTATGATAACAGCTCACTGACAGGGACTTGACAACCCTAGGCTGATCATTTTCCTACAACAGCACACCACACTCATGTTTCATTCCTCACTTATTATTATTATTTTTAATAACATGTTTGGATTATAAAGGAGGAAGACTTTTTTTATTGTAAAGAAACCAAGCACACGATTTAGATTTAGATTTAGATGTGATTTCTACAGGGAAAAAAAAATTTCTTATGTTTGTTTCAGCTGCAGGATTGTGCGCGTCTGCTGCTCACTGATTCGTGATAAATGTGCAGCTCACAGCAGAAACCTTACATGGGTTAAAAATAGAAATATTTATCAGCTGAGAGAGAAACAGGAGCTTTAGTATGAAGGTTATGTCAGTCTGGGAAGGAAAAGTAGAAAGAATTGTGTATTAATGATCACACTTGCTAGCTGAAATACTAGCATTAGCACCTAACCCAAGTGTACATATAAGTGCCTTTGTAAGAAGTGCACTAGGTGCCATGGTGCATTTAAAACTTAAAAACTCAGCAGAGCTTCAACCTCAATAATGAATTAAATGATCTGTAAACAATATGGCCACCACATGTCAATCAATTCTACTGGGGAGTTTAACCTTGGTGGAGTGCTTCTTTAAAACCTCTTTTATTTACTACTAAACTGCGTACTAAACTCTCTCTACAATTAGACAATTTGAAGTCTCTACACCAAATAATTTAGAAATTATTGAGCAATATATAAATTGTTGCAAATTACTGAGCAATAAACACTTCAACTGGTAACGTACTAAAACATCTATAACTCATTACTGATCGAATGGATTCACCAGGAACTTAAAAAAAAAAAAAAAAAAAAAAAAGGATGCCCGCTAAGCACATTTTATAAGATAATAAAACTCTAAAATTGTCCTGGATCAGAGATGAGAACCTCTGTTCTATGGTCTCTGTATTTTTCCATTTAATCCAGCATGAACTGAACACAGGGTTTGTTAAGAGTGCTTGGACCCCACAGATCGCTGCTTGCAGCTATATTTTTTTAATATGATAAATATTCCGCTTTTTATATGAAAATGTTTCAGTCTAGTATATTAGAAGCTCTGAATATATTTTTATTAGAAATTTTATAATGCAGCCTATACTGTATGAAAGTTCCATGTAGAGTTAAATGATACCTTACAACTTTCACCGACCTGCTAGTAATGTCCAGCTGTGATTCTGTTTAAAATAAGGAATCCTGCAGGATATAAAAAGCATTTACACCTTAACATCTATTTTGTTTTCTTTTTATTCTGTTAGGAGGATTTCTTCTTGTGGATAAACTGGACATGGACACCTGGAAGAAATTCCGGTTCTGTAAATGAAGATGTAAACACATGCGATTATAAAAGTACAAATCAGATTTTTATTATTTGGCATATTGGTGAGTATCATATACATATACATATACATATACATATACATATACATATACATATACACTACAAAGGGTTAAAAAGTTTAGCATTAATATAATGGTTTTTTCCACCGATGTTGGTCTTTACGTGTGCTGCATTTAAAAGCATTTGGGCTGTGATTAGATGTAAAGCATCACTTCAGTACAAATGCCTGATGAGATCAGGGTGGACATTCCATCAGCTAGAGGAGGAGAGGATTAAAACTCAATTTATACACAATCAGCTGCTGAAATCATTCACGCTTTATTGCTCATGTTTGCAATCAGGTTGTTTTCTTTGCAGTGCATTGTGGGTCATTTCTGCTCCTGGAGTCTACAGTAACAATCCTTAAGATGGCCACTAACATTCAAACACAGAAAACAGAGACTTTGTTGACCACCTCAGATAATCCGATATCATTAAAAAAAAAAAAATATATATATATATATATAAATATATAAAACCCTGCTCTTTTCTCAGTAGGGATCGATATCTGTCCCCTCCTTACTGTCAGTCCTCTAAATAATAATGCTTTCTTTTCTTATTTATATAAAAAGCAGAGCTCTATTAGGATGTGAAGTGATTAGCTTTTAGCCTTTGGCTCTGCAGCAATATGACAAACCCCATCATTAAACTCTGCGGCTCACGGTGAAGTTTTAAAAGCAGCTATTAGGAGATTTTCTCATCCAAATTGAGGGACACTCATCCTCAGACTCCTCTGTCCTCTTTTATCATTTATCAAACACAAAACTCACCACGCGTGATAACGGCCTTACCATCACAGGCCATCGCCCACTGCCAATTTGTAATAAAATAAATTCTAGGTACAAATCTCTCAACCATGCGATTGCTCTTATAAGACTCTTATGAGTCCTATAATGGCTTTCTATTTCCCGTCTGGTGTTCAGTATGGGGAATTATATCACCATCAATGGCTTATGGTAGATCCAAAGATTATATTTATTTCTCCATAGTAAATATATATATATATATATATATTTAGTCTAGGCTAGACTTTATGGAAACACTTATTTCTCAGAATCAGGTAGCATTCTCTTTAAAGAACTTCTGCAATTTTCATACCAGTATAAGACTTTTTCCATGTATGATATGCATAATATTTACTATAATACACAGATTATACTATATCAAAAAATATAGCTCAATAACATGACAAGCTTCAAAACCGAGAGTAAAGAGAGTCGGCTGATGGAAGGACTGTTTATAGCTGCTATAACATAAGGGCGAACAGGAACAAATTTCTTTTGTGGACATTAAATGTAACTATAAATAGATGTGTTATAGTTAGGTTGTTTACTAACTAAGTGTTTACTTGGGGACGTGCTGTTATAGGAAAACAATCAACATCAGGGTGCAAACAGTAACTCCTCTTCATCACACCACCGCGTCACTCAGTGTTGGAAATGAAAACACTGAGAAACACTGCTGTAATGACAAGAAGAACGAGAGGAAGAAGGGATTTGTGTGGGACGTGTTCACAATCACAAACCACGTCAAGTGCATTAATTACAGCTTCTAAGGGCACTCAGAACGAGTGGCCCCACATGCTTTAAACCCGACTGATAGAATTTAAAGTGCTGCGGATTCCCGGGGCTCAACATTCATAATAGGAGATCGAGTATGACATTTCTGGCACTCGACCTCTCCTCTGAAAAGAGAATTCATTATTGTGGAGCATAGAAGAAAGTCAATAAACTCCAACACCGAGCACAAAGATAAAAATCAGATTCCTCTCTTTTAATCAGGTCATGAAAACTTAAAATAAAAATGCTCTTACAGGAAAATCCTTGAAATGATTATAATGAAAAACTATTACATTCGAGTTAAATCAAGCCTATTTGAATTGATTTACATTTACATTTATTCATGTAGCAGACGATTTTATCCAAAGCGACTTACAAATGAGGAAACACAAGCAAAGCGATATGTCAAGCGGAGAACATTACGAGTCGTGCTACTGTACACGATTTATAATTGAGTTCTAGAGAAGCAGAGTGCAGAGTCGAGGTGTAAGAGACAGTGTAGTGTTTTTTAATAATGTGGGGTTAGGGGTGAAGGTTAGGGGTTAGTTAAGTGTTCACAGAAGAGGTGGGTCTTTAGTTGTTTTTTGAAAATACTGACGGATTCTGCTGTCCAGATTGAAGTTGGAAGTTCACGCCATCACTGAGGGACAGATTTACTTTTGTATTGCTTGTATTGCATTTCAAACTCTATGTATATCTCATGTCTGATAGAACATCAGCATATAAATAATACAGAGGCCATACTAACAATTTTACTGATATTCATTATATTTCCTGTGGCTAAGAGAGTATTATACCCATAATACACTGCACTACAAATCCATATTTATGTAGATGAGACCCGCAAAAATGTGTACTCTTTTATTAACTTACAATTTCATGGACTTGATTTCTTGGTATCTTCTTGCATATCTTCATCATTAAACTAAATTGAAGGCTTAGTTTACAAAATATTGCACAGAAATATTTATTTTTTGTTAAACTTGTACTGTTTCCATATGTCAGTTACTTGCTAATTATGGTTTTTAAATAAACACAAGCGCGAGAACTTACATCAGATAACGCAATCCAGCTAAATTATCCCAGTTCTCAGATGAGTTTGACGAACAGGATTATCTTATTTGGAATTAGCATGATTAATAGCTCTGCCATCTTGGATTTTTGTTTTATTTTTTTAAATGCTGAAGAAAGGGTCTTGATGTATATTTACGTATACTCTTTTAAGTTTAAAACTCCGCCATCAAACATAAGAATTTGTGCTTATATCTGAAATCCCAGAGCTGAGACAGCAGAAAAATAGGAACAGGAGTACTTATCATCTGAGTGCAAAAGATCTATGACTCAAATTTCAGGGCAGTTCATGTTGAGAAAACTATTAAAGCTGGACTTTTAACGCAGCAGGAAAACGACACTGCCGTAAAACACCGCTGTTCTTATTGCAGCACCAAAAGAAGACACTGATGCTAATCTGCATGTTTATCCCTCAGTGTTCTTAAGGTTTTATAGCAATACAACTGTAGCATTATATATGGAAAGTGCATGAATAAGTTTGTTCAGTGAATGGTGTTAGATTTTCGATTTGGATAGAAGTTAGATTTCGCCTAGGATTAGAAAATAAATTCATTAAATACTGTAATATACTCTCCACTCCTACCGAATCCCTGAGAGTAACATGACAGAAATTATGTAATAATTCAATGCCTTGTTGAAGATATTAATATTGAACTGAACCAGTTTTACAGTATTACAGGTCATCGTCTGTAGAAGCAATATTAAAATTAGATTTATGAAATTTTCCCCTGTAGGATTAGAGAGAGAGATTTAATCAGGCGAGGAAAGTCCTTTTTCCTCTGTTCTCATGTCACTGCAGCATCGTTAGTTCAACCAGGTTACAGTACGCTCTTGCCAGAAAATACACGAGAGGTCTTACATAACATGTAATTACATACATGACATGACAATGTTCTCACAAAGAGCACGCTCAGATACTGTCTGAGACGTACCGTTCCTAAAAGGACAGATTTTGGAAAATTGCCTTGAATGGGTACTTCTGAAAAAAACAACAACAATATTTTAATGAACAGCCTAAAAATCTTTAAACCTAATGAGAATTAAAAAGTTGTAAAAAAAAAAATGTCATCATAATAAGTAGTTTTGCATATGTTATATAAAAAAAGAGAAAAATCCACACGGCAGCATTAAAAGAACTTCAGCACATAACACATAAAAACACCTCGTTTGGTGTTTTTAAACTCTATTTCTCATTCAAGATTAAAATCTAATCGCAGTCTAGCAGTAAAACTTTAGTAAAACACCAGACTCCATCATTAACTGAATATCACGTGAATATGATGTGTTCTCGTTCAGATAAACTTGGTCAGATGTTAAATATGACACGCTGCAGGAATATTAATCTCAGAGAAACTCAACACTGTGTTTGAGTTCACTTGAATAATTTCCATTCTTCAGCACCATGAACCCACAGATTCTGCTTCCGTACATCAGCATTTTTCTGGGTCATATTTCCTTCACTAAGGAATAATTTGAAGCACATGGCATATGAAGGCTGTAGGGCATTAGAGGAGGGCTCAGGACATCGCCTGAGGGCAGGTAGTGCTTTTTCCCCCCTCTCCATCTGTCCAGCAGCTGTTTCATCTTGAAGGTCATACTGACACACACACACACACACACACACACACACACACACCTCCTGAATAGCACGTGTTTTATTTTGTTTTTGTATTATTTTTCGGTCATTTTCTTAAAAGGTCATAATTATGACTCCTCCATATTTAAGTTCCTCATGCATCAAACACATTTATATTATAAATTAAATCCTTGTTTGTTTAATCTTATTTTATTGTCAGGAGTAACTACTGGTTCTGTTTGCCACACTAGTGATAGATGGCTGTATAAATAAAATGTATAAGTCAGCAGCGTCTTCAGTTCAGTTCTGATGCTGAAGTCACGAACTGAACGAGATTATAATGTTTATAAATCAGCAACAGGATATCTTTAGGCGGAGATCTTTAGTGGTGGATAATGAGCCCTGTGAGATCTTGGATTACATGAAGACTGTCAACCCATTTACACTAACAGTTTGTGTTCTGGTACCAGCCAGGCTTATACCTTAAAAAAATCCTATTTTGTCCTTATTTTTGTAGTTCGTATTTAAAAGTCAAGTCTGTCACCTGTGCAAAGGAAACATAGGAAATGTCTTGATCAGGTCCAGAGGAGGTGAATCAGTGTATGGTGTAGACGAGTTGGGGAACTGGTAAGAACACTACCTCACTGAGACACTGACGACTTGATTTCAACATGACGACGTACTCGCGTTGTAAAACATCACCAAAACTTAAAAGCTTATTATGAATATTTTCTGTGGATTTTGTCTGGGTTTGGGTGATGATCATTTGAATTTGGAGGTTGGAGAAAGCATCGCCACTCACGGCCTTCTGGCCTTCTTCCAGTCCTCACTGCAGGTATGGACATGCCCAGTGCTCCAAGACCCTGTAAGTGCCACGTTGCAGTTTTCAGTGTGGAGAGTACTTCCTGCTTTTGAGTCATCACACAGAGAGATGCTTTCTAGTTTCTAGTGTTTTCCAGAAGTAACCGACTTATAGAAAATAAAACATGGCATTTATTTGGATGGTAATATATCTAGTGAGAAACTCTGAATCTTCTCCTCTATCCACACACAGCAATGAAAAGCTTCAACGTGCTTTCACTGAAGCTTTTCACCCGTTTTCTCTCCAACGTGAGATCAATGCGAGACGTCTGTATTAAACCTCCCACCAGAAAGCGTGAGTGAGAACAGCGTGAGTGAGGGATTAGCTGAACGGATTTCATCTGACACGTGGCAGCATTTAACAACCACAACACCAGTTCCCCTCAGTTATTATTCTGAAAATGAACAAAATGATAACAAAACACAGCAAAGCGTTGATAATCGTGCACACACACACACACACAGACACACACACACACTCTCACACACACACACACACACACACTCTCTCACACACACACTCTCTCACACACACACACACACACACTCTCTCACACACACACTCTCTCACACACACACACACACACACACACACACACACACACACACACACACACACACACACACACACA
>JANDJT010000199.1:208318-219282 GCA_024331685.1 Stegophilus panzeri | reverse complement strand
CACACACACACACACACACCCACACACACACACACCCACACACACACCCACACACTCCCACACACTCACACACACACTCTCACACACACACACACACACACACACAGTTGTCAGAAATAATGTGGAAAAACTGTGCAAGCAAATTCTGGTCCTTGATCCTTCTATGTAAAATGAAATCTGTGTGAAAAGTAGCAAAACTTTTTCTACTTCTATAGTGGTAAATGTAAATAAAGGAAAAATGACAGTTCATTTCATCTTAAGCTCTGGTTTGAATTTCTGCATAGTGAAGTTAACACTGTAAAATTTGAACACAGCACACCAACTACACCTGCTGGAACTACACCTGCTGGAACTACACCTGCTGGAACTATAGCTGCTGGAACTATAGCTGCTGGAACTACACCTGCTGGAACTACACCTGCTGGAAAAGTGAACTATATTCCCCTCCTAAAGTACTGGAACGGCAAGGCCAATTCTTTGTTTTTGCTATAAACTGACTGAAGACATTTGGTTTGTGGTTAAAAGATGAATATGAGACGACAGATCAGAATCTCAGCCTTTCATTTCCTGATATTTACATCTAGATGTTTTAAACAGCTTTGAACATGGCACCTTTGGTGGCAGATCACTAGGTGAGCAAACGCATTTTCACAGATAAGTCCTGAAGCAAATTAAAGTAAATAATAATAATAAGGCTTTATTCGTCACATATACATTACAGCAGAGTAAAATTCTTTTCTTCGCACATCCCAGCTTGTCAGGAAGTTGGGGTCAGAGCGCAAATCTAGGAGTCATTAAGCTACATGAAGATGAGCTGCAGTGGTCCTTTATTGCTGCTGACTGATCTGTTCCTGAACACTGCCAGGAATCAAGTTCAGCAGATTGAGGAATGAGAAATCCTTTAAGATCCTTAAGGAGAGGTTTTGAGATCCAAGCCACTTCTTATCTGCACACTTTCCTCTTGATCTTCCATAGTTTAAAGGTGACACCACTGTAATAAATAGTCTTTAATAACCGGGAAGACATGGAGACTGAAGTTATTATAAACTGTCGGAGAAAACGCCAATGATTTACTCAACAATACTGTCTGTCGTTACGGCTTTGTTTACTTTGTTACTATGAATGTGTTTTAATAAGATTAAAAAATCTGATTCCTTTTCAAAACAAAGAACCCTGATTTACTAAAGGGTTTACACATGTAAAAACAAGTGCAATAAACAAACAAACATAAATTAATAATCTATCATAAACAGGGCCTACAGATGGTCGTTCACATAAAAACCAAATAATGTCTTGTTCATCTTCATAAAATTACAAAATACAGAGACAGTGTGTTAGAAAATATGACTGAAGGGCAGGTATTAAAGATTTTTTTTTTAAATAACTGAAATTTGGATGTAATCATCAAGAATAACGCAGACTAAAGGTAGAAAGAGTGAAAAGACATTCAGAATACAATATTACCGTGAAAAAATTAAATAGGAGAAAAAAAAAAGTGTTTCTGTTCATTAGGTAAAAAAGACAATCTTTTCACAGTCTATTCAAATTCTGTTAGCGTCAGACGTGCAAATGAGCAGCGAATATTAAATAGAAAACTAGTTATTCCCTGCTAATATTACATCATAATTTAAAGAAACTTTTCCAGGAACTTGTCAGAACTATATTATATAATATTATGTTGAGATATTATTTCCTGCCTCTACTCTTCATATGATGTTATTATGCGTTATTACTCTTCGGCTAAGGCCTTACGTGAAGTGCCCTTAGGTACTTTGAGTAACAATGGCAGTTGGAAGAAAAGCTGTAACACATTCGCAGGATTTTTCGCTGCTTTCTGCAGGTTTCAGTGATATAATTTCACATTTTTAATGTGTGTAATTACAGTTGTACTTACACTAGATAACAACGCGGTGTCGTCAATTATTCCAGACCAATCTGGTCAGAGAAACCTATCATTTAATCAGTTTTTCTGAAGATATATCAGATTGTTTATCTGGTAAATCGATATGAAAGTTAACAGATCCGTTGGCAACATTAGAGACTATTCTTCTGAGATTAGTTTATCATCTCATGTATAAAGAAATCATTATTTTGCCTTTTAAAACGACATTTTCTTAAATTATCAAACCTTTTGCTCCATCGTAGCGTGAGAGTTGTTGCTTAGTGACTGGTTTCCGTGGCTACGGTGTGAACACAGATTTATATTTAGTTTCCAGGAAAGCTGTCATTGCCTAAAGTGTATATTAATACACCATCAGTACCATTAACCAAGAAAATAAACCTTGTATTAATTGATGTTTCTTATTCAGTAACAAGCCGAGTAATAAACTCCTGCACGAACGAATGTTTAAACCACCGGTAAACAACATGAACAACACCTTCATGAACATTCAGAAATAAATTATTATTCAGAACTGAGAAGCGGGTTTTAATATTAATACCTGCGGACCACAGTACTTTTACGAGTGATCAATTATGAACATGATAATTTGAACGTGATGTGTTTCCTGAACATTTTAAAAACTTAATACACATGTTAACCTACTGTGTCACTTTATTAACATTACTTACAATTTATTGGGTTATTAATGGGTTATTAATGTTAATTAACAGAAACTTAATGTAAAGCATTACCATTCTCTCTAAATCACCTGCAACATGCACATGAGCTTCTCAGTCTGAGGAAGTTATTCACTGACGACCCGTTTCTCTGTTTATCAAACGCAAATACATCTTCTTCTTTCATTCAGATTTCAGATTTAAAAACTCTAAAACTGGCTAAACATCACCACAATTCCCAAATATATACCTTGATTGTGTGTGTGTGTGTGTGTGTGTGTGTGTGTGTATGAGTGTGTGTGTGTGTATGTGTGTCTGTGTGTGTGTGTGTGTATGAGTGTCTGTGTGTGTGTGTGTCTGTGTGTGTGTGTGTATGAGTGTCTGTGTGTGTGTATGAGTGTGTGTGTGTGTGTGTGTGTGTGTGTGTTGCAGTGAGATTATGATGAGCTTTTCTAAACACACCACTAAGTTTCTCACTCTTCACCTTAAGCTCCTTAACTTTATTTATTTATTTATTTATTTATTTATTTGTTTGTTTGTTTGTTTGTTTGTTTGTTTATTTATTTATTCAATTCCTTTTTTATTGTAAAATTACATTTAAAAAGAGAGAATTTATTAGGAGAGCTTCTGATCCCCACAGGATTTTAAATGTAATGATTGGTGTTATTTATTTCATCTTATACCACAGAAATTTGACAACAATTACAGTTTTTATTTATTAAACAATGACGCTGCACATTTTTATCCATTTATAGTTACATTTAATGTTCAATGAAACAAGTTAGTTCCGGATCTCACTTACGTTATAGCAGTCGTTCCCTGTCTTTTAATAAATCAGAGCGTGTTACTGAGTAAACTCCTCTGTGATGAAGATGTGGGAAACTTAAAGTTACAGCTTCACCTCTGACTGTTACACAGCACTGACACTGGAGACTCCTTCCTTACACGTTACATAAACACATTCCTCCTTACAGAAAACTTCACCATATCAGTGGCTACATGCGTTTTTTTTAATCCAGTGAATAAGAACTGTTGACGTTAAGAGTTTAGGGATCAAATGACCAAGAATTCAGAGAATTTTAGAAATGTAATAAATGTCTGTAACATTGAATGAAAAAAACTATCCATGGCATATAACATGAATTTAAATGTGATTTGAAACTGCACTACTATCAGAGCTGCTGTTATAGAACATTAATCAACATCTTCTGCATGGTATTAAACTTCATCACACTACAAAGGTAGTCCTTTATACTAATGAGTGACAAAGCAACTGGCGTTCAATTAGATATGACGTTACAAGCAACTAGAGTGTGTGTGTGTGTGTATGTGTGTGTGTGTGTGTGTGTGCTGAATAATGAATATTAATGAGCACAGGGGGTGTGAATGTGAATATTGATGAGAAGCGGCGGACTCAGTGAAAATGGGACGAGAAGAAAACATGTAATTTTAAAGTAAAAATGATTACTTCATACATGTTTCATAGACACTCATAAAAAAATACAGAAATGATAAGAGTTTATCATTTAAATTAGAGTTCAGGGATTAGTGATTAGGGGATAGGGATTAGGGATTATAGGTTAGGGATTAGGGCAGTGAATATTTATGTCAGCATTACAGACCTTCTCTAACAGGATTAATTTTGTTTTTCTCCAAAGGAACTTTGTATAATAAACTCCTACCTACTGCTTCTACACCAACACACTCCAACACAAGCGGCTTCGAGGAAACTCACACACATTAAACACACATTTATCTGGTGGAGCTTAAAGATTGGAGCTGCAGCTTTTCCCTTATAGACGCCGCCTTGATAATGTCAAGTGAAATATGGAGATGAAACCTGAAGAACAGAAACTCCAATAAATCCAGAGCTCATCAGAGCAGCAGTGGAGACCTGGAGGAAACTTTAGACAAGACAGGACTCAAAAACACACTCTCTCTCTCTCTCTCTCTCACACACACACACACACACACACACACACACACACACACAACAATGGCAGCAAAGCTACCATGCAAGGCACTAGCCTGCCATCAGCAGCAGCTAAGGGTTCAGTGTTCAGGGTTCACTGCCCAAGGACACTTCGGCATGTGTAGGCATGGGGCTGGGAATAGAACCGCCAACCCTACAATTATACCACTCTACCACCTGAGCCACAGCTGCCCACAGATGGGAGTTAGCCAGCATGGCATACTCTTTCATGAAGGTCAATCATGATCACAGGTTTTCCAGGTTATTTGTGCTACTAAGTAATTATAAGATAGACTATTACACCTTAAAGCTAATTTCAGCATTAAATTTCTGATATAATTAGCCACAATCACACAATCTCTGCTCTCCAAATTCCAGAATATATACATTTTAGGAACATTAGGGAAGATTTTTATCTTCTTTTTTTTATCCTGTTTTAGTCTCCAACTTCCCTTTTTTACTCATTCCAAATAAAATATAGCCCATGATAGGAGATATTGAGATACAGTATAAAGAGCCTAAAGATTGAGATATGTGTAGCCTAAACATCACCATGACATTACTGTGGATGGTACCACATGGATACTCTAAAGATGGCTCTGGATGTTCTTCCTTGGACAGCCTAAAGACTGCACTTTCTACACTCAAGTCTCCACCATTGAACAGTTGATAACTTCAGTTTGATTCAAGAGACTTAAAGTTAAAACTCTACTCAGGTTCCGTTTAAAACACTTAGCACTGCTTGACCATATAGTGTACAGTTACAGAAGGAAATGATTTATAATCACACTATTCGGTGTCACCCAGGAGAGTACGGGTTCTCTTTTGAGTCTGGTTCTTCTCAATGTTTCTTCCTCTAGTCATCTCAGGGGGTTTTTCCTCACCACCGTCACAAAAACAAGATAATGTGGCCCAGAATATATAAAGGATGACATTAATATAAAAAGGATGACAGTCAAAACCTGCTCGTAAACTCATTCCGACTCAGAACATGATGCAGAGAAGCTGTCAGCGTAGCCTGAACACCAACACACACCACTGAAATGGTTCAGCCTTGAATGGGGTTTTAGTTATTTCAGGAGGAAAAGTGTGAAGAACAGAGAGAGTATGATGGCAGGTGGACACATGGCTCTGTTGGGAATTAGAGGGATTGAACGGTTAGTGCACAGTGTAAGGCAGATATCTGGTGCTGTCTATCTCTGCTGGAACACAGCCCATTTAATTCTCCTTACCTCGTCTCCTGATCTTAATTCTGATGGAAAAGGTTTAACATCATAACCGCCAGATAGCATTCCTGAAAAGTGCTGACCTGGGACCTGTGGAACTAGAGCCAAAGTTTGTGTCAGCTGCATCAGTATTTCCAGTGATGATTTTTTTTAAAGAATAACTTTCAGAGCCATTTGTACCTGAACAGAACATTAATTAATCTGCAGAATCAAAATCCCACAGGACTCAGCTATCACGTGAAGTCACAGAAAGGTCACTAAAGGTCACAAGGTTGTTCACTGAAATGTCAGTTCTTCACAGCTGAGCCATTTGTGAGCGGTAAAGAAAATTGTCTTTCCTCCAGTGTGAGTTTAAAAAGATCAGGCTGGAGTTTATTATTACTGGAGCTGAATAATAATAGAGCGAGAATAATTCTACTGAAAATAATAGCAAAATAAATTTAACAGCATGTGTTGTACTGTATTTCCGAAAAAAACATCTGAATTGTTCATGCAGCAGAAGATTATTGTGTCTTATCTCCTCACAACCATCTGCTAGAACAATCACCCAGAACATTAGTGCTGAGAATGGAATAATAATAATAATAATAATAATAATAATAATAATAATAATAATAATAATAATGAAATGATAATGTTATGCATATAAATTCTTCATAATGAGTCTCCTGGATTTCTGCTAACGTTGGTCAAAAGCAGCGTTATGAGAAAGGATGAGGTTGATTGATGTTGTGAAGCTGCAGCGGTCCAGAAGATTGCAGAAATGAGTTTTTCTTCCAGTGATGAGGAAATAACAGAAATGTGACTCCTCCCTCTGCTTTTTTTTATTTCCCCTCTCTCACTCTGTAGCATTTATTTGATTAGTCTTCTCCAACATTTTCCTGAATGAACACTTCCCACATTTGCAGTATTGAGCTGGACCTGAGTATCTACACTACTGGTCGTTTCAATTTTTATTCATATTTATGCAGTTTAATGAAAAAAGTCAATAGAATAGTTTTGTTTAACAAAATTGAATCTACATTTTTTGACTTATGAAAGTAGCCACCATTTGCAGATATAAGAGCCAAAACACTCAACGTTTTCTTTTTACAATGGAAATCAAATATTGTTTGGAAAGTTCTGCCCGACTCTGGTGTAGACATTCCCACAAATGTGTTGCACTTGTAGGTTGCTTTACTTTCATCCTTCTGTCCAGTTCATCCCCAAACAGCTCAATGGGGTTTAAGTCTGGAGACCGTGCTGGTCATTCCATGACTCGGAGCCTACTGTCTTGTTATTGTCTTCTAAGGTAGTTCAACAAAGTCTGGAGATGGTAAATAAACCCCTGACCAACTAGGCGTAGACCAGCGAGTATTGCATGGTGCTGTAGTAGCTCTTTTGGTTAAGGGTGTCAGCCACTTTGTGCAAGTCGCAGACTCTGGATCCAGCAAAACAGCCCCAGACCATCACGCTTCCTCCTCCATGTTTGACAGAACCATCCTTTTGAACCAAAAATTTAAAATTTTGATTCATTGGTCCATACAAACTTCTTCAGTAGTCCACTGGTGGTGCTGCATGGCCCAGGCAAACGTCTTTTTAATATTATTATTTTACAGTTTATCTTTTGACATAGGGCTCCACAGGATAATAAATTGAGGTCATGAATTTGTATTGCATGTAGTGTCCCAGGTGGGAGTGGTAAGGAGTTATTGGTGAGTCTGATGGTTTTGGGGTAGAGGCTGTCCCAGAGTCTGGATGTCCTGGCACCCATACTCTGGTACTTCCTACCAGACATCAGGAGATGGATCACATTGTGTGCAGGGTGTGTGGGGTCTTTGATCACACTGCTAGCCCATCTGCAGACCATACTGTTATAGATCATCTGCATGGAGAAGAGCTGAGTTCTTGTGATCTTCTGGGCTAGCTTGATGATCCACTGCAGAGCCTTCCTGTCCTGTCCGGCATTGTCGAACAAGCCGAACACGACATGTTGAACTTCCTCAGCCTCTTCAGGAAGTACAGCCGCTGTACCGAGTTTATTTCATGCCTCTCACTGCCTTTAACACCCATTCTAGTTGATTAAAATTTTGGATTTGTCTGTTTGACTGCCTCATGATTTTTAATAAACATTCTGCAGTTCCATCCTGCTCTCTGCTTCATACTCAACACACTGGAAAATAAAATACATCAAATAAATACACTATTACATAATACATTATATTACATTACCCTATCTGCTTTCTTATTCCAGTTCATCTGAGTAAATATTAACTTTGTATTTTCATTACTGTATTGTGTTTGGCTCTGCTCATGCTCAGATATCTCATAAAGATTATTTATTGTGTTTGAAAGTGACAGCACCTTTTTTTCCCTCAAACGCAGTGTAAAGCTCGACGTGATCTCAGCTTTGATAAAGTGAATACAGTGCATAAAGGCAGAATAAAAACTATGTGGCTCCAATATGCTAATTGAAACTGACCTGAATTCTGCGGAGTGAATGACCCTCTGAGGATCAAAATGCTAATCTAAACAAATCAATATCCATCTCATTTATTCAGCTGATTAGACCGAGAAAGGATTTTATAATCATCACCGCTGCCAAAAACTGGTCTCGGCACTTCAGCTCGCTCGCACGCTCGCCCTGTGGTGTAGTTTGAATAGTGTCCAAGTAAGCTCTTTGTTTTTACTCCCTTTTAATTTCCTCGTGTGAGCTGAACGGGAAGCAGAACCAGCAGAACTGATCCGTTACATAAATATATTCATTACTGCAATTGATCTGTGAGATTAAGTCCTCTCTAAGGAGAGCTCGTTTGAGTGAAAGCTCTAGAAGCAGCGAGTCCAGGATAGAAATATCACTCACACAATTTCATGATTCCTAGGAACTGCTTATATAAAAAATGATAAAGATTAAAGATTACACAAGCCTGAGTGCTAGCTTAGAAACATCAAAGAGTATAATTCTTTTTTTCTTTTTTCTTTTTTTAAATAATTTGTTTATATTAACAGGAAAACCTCAGCAACTTAAAGAATTCCTTCCACGTCTTAGTCAGCACATTGAACTGAGATATATTGTTAAATGTGCTGACTGCTGATATACTGATATATTAAAGTCCCTGTAGCTCTAATGCATGTGTGGGTGTGTGTGTGTGTGTGTGTGTGTGTGTGTGTGTGTGTGTGTGTGCATGCCACACCACCAGTTATGCATTAAAGGCAACCCTTCAACATCAAGCCTTTTAAAATATTAATGCGGAGCCATTAAAGATCATTAGGATGGATCACTGCGGCTTCCAGTGGCAACGTTCTGGATTTTTCTGGATGTGTGGAGTCATCACGTTACGTCACCAAGGAATAAACTAGCAGACAGGCTTTTTAATAAGCTTCTATGCCTAGCTGAACCTCTATCACAAATCCTAATAATAATTCAATTCAATTCAGTTTCATTTGTATAGCGCTTTTAACAATGGACAATTGTAGTCCTAGACATATGAGTCATATGAGGTCCAGAGCCATCTTTATGGTGTTTAAGTGGAACCATCCTCAGTAATCTCAATGATCTTTAGTCTGCACCATGCGGGGACATCCTCAGCAGCAGCATGTGACTTCCAACTGATGAGAACTCCAACCAGAAGTAGGACATCAGGATGGATCAGGCGGGTCTGGAGAGTGTTAGGGTTAGGAGAGAGCGAGAGAGAGAGAGAGAGAGAGAGAGAGAGAGAGAGAGAGAGAGATAGAGATTATTAGGTATGGTTATTTTCCTGTAATGTTGAAGGACAGTGTACTGTGTGTGAGTGAAAGCAGGGACTCCAGCAAGACTAGCTATAACATCATAACTAAAAGGGAGAACCAGAAGGGAACACAGACATGAGGACTCCCTGGGACATAAGGAGGCCAGACACTCCACCATCAACACACCTGGGTGAAGGTGTGAAAGTGGGGGGGCGACAGCATCCACACATCCCAGTTCACCTCAACACCCTCTACCTGTGATCCTCTAGATCTGCTCCTTTACCTAAGAAAAAAGCTATTCACTAAAAGCTTGAGTAAACAAATACGTTTTCAGTCTGGACTTAAACACTGAGACTGTGAGTCCCGAGCACTAATTTAAATAACATTCTATCATTACTAACTCAATTATGAGCCAAAGCAGGTGTGTTTATATCACAGTCTCAAAATGTTTTAAAAGAAAACACTGTATCATCAAAAATCACATGATGGATGGACCAAAGTTCTTACTGCATCATTAAACTAAATTAACTTTAATTCGCTAACTCCTCAGGGTCGAGTGGAGCCATTACACCAAGCAAGTCTACAACAGCAATTAAAACCACCACAGAGTGTGTGATAGGAGAAGTGCACTCGATGAAGCAGAGCTGAAAGGAAAATGACCTGGCACTTTAGATCTTTTTTTGTTGTTATCCATTGATTTGATTTTCTCTGAAGCACCACTTCCACATGCGAATTGATTTGACCTTGCACTTGCGTTTTATTCAGAGCAGGTCTTTACACTCCTGAACTTCTCTTTTTCAGGTTGTGTTTAGAACAGCGTTCGCAGGTTACAGCAGAACAAACGTCCAGCTCAGGGTGTCTGAAAAGTCAGGAACCAATGAGAGTACCAAGAAGCAGTCTCGGAAGAAGAATCTCTACCTTTTCATCCTACAGTATGTTAACACAATTTTCCACCTGTAAGGAACAAATAAATATAAAAAAAGTGTAAATAAACGGTTCAGCAGTGACCCGCTGCCAATCCCTCTCTTGGACTCTTTTTAGTATTTTGCTGCATTTTCTCATTGACGTTGTTTGTGTTCTTTAAAAAAATGCTGTAAATGATAGCGTCTTTCTTTTCGCCGTGATGCACTCTACACCGCACGCTACGTGACTTCGTGACAACGAATTTGATTGACCTTTGAACTTGAAATGATTACGTTACGTGAAAGAGGCTATTGATTGGCTATGAACAATATTCGAGCACCGATAAAAGATTAGCATTTTTACTGCAGTTGTTTGTTGTTCCATTTTACTTTTGGTGAATTAAAAACGAAAACGATTTGTTTTGATAATATGCGCGAGCTGCATGAGACTTTACACATCCATCTCAAACACAAATGTTTTCAGTCTACAGCAAAAACAAATAAATTGGCCTCGCTGTTCCATTAGTTTTGGAGGGGCTATGGTACAGATCGTGTAGTTAGCTTAACACTTGATTATTTTCTACAAGAATACTGGTG
>JANDJT010000199.1:188261-202819 GCA_024331685.1 Stegophilus panzeri | reverse complement strand
ACAAAAAAACAAAGAAAATAAAAGCACACTTCCCTTATCACCTGACAAACGGCCTCCTGTGTGTCTGTGCTCCGCCCGTCACAGGCTATTTCCCTACAACATTTATAAACATACACATGAGCACAAAGAAAATCAGCAACTTTTGGCAGGAATTTTTAACTTGGTTTGGTCACAAAAACATTTACAAGCAGAAATAAAAATGTTTTTTATAAACCAGTTGGAGTCGAATTGTAGCTCAATGAATTTCTTCTTAATCTCATAAACTCAATTTAAATCTGCTTCTACAATGAAACAAAACACAGAGCTGATTTATATCTGATAGAGATTTAATATACTGACTAACTCATAGAGCCTGTATTATCACAAAGACAGACACATTTATTTTTATAATTAAAATACAGCTCGATATGTTTTATAGAATTTATGCAAAAGAAATTATATAAATAAATATTTCAGCATCGCTCTCTGTGAAATTGGATTGATTTTCTCAGATACGGTCGACATACTTCGCTACATTTTTTCATTTTGTCTGTGTGTGTGTGTGTGTGTGTGTGTGTGTGTGTGTGTGTGTATTACTACTCGATGTGTCTAATAGCAGCAGAACAAAAACACACTTAGCAAGGAGAGCAGGTCAAAAACTCCTGCTGTGTGGCCTTTGAGCTGAAATAGACACCAGAGAGTTGTGTGTGTGTGTGTGTGTGTGTGTGTGTGTGTGTGTGTGTGTGTGTGTGTGTGTGTGTGTGTGTGTGTGTGTGTATATATGTGTGTGCGTGTGTGTGTGCATTAGGAGAGATGTGGTGAAGGTTCATTGAACACCAGAAACTGTGTTTGTGTGTGTCTGTGTGTGTGTGTGTGTGTGTGTGTGTGTGTGTGTGTGTGTGTGTCTGTGTAACAGGTCAGTGGCTCAGTAACCTTGACTTCACACTGGTGCCTTTCAGCTAGAGCATCACACACACACGCACACACACACACACGCATACACACAAACACACACACACACACGCGCGCGCGCACACACGCACACACACGCACACACACACACACACACACGCGCACACACACAGACACAGCTGGGTTAAAATACCCAGAAATCCTCATTTTTCTGTTTGAACATAATAATGTAACATGGTAAGTGAGGACGTTGTGAGTTCTGCATCTCAGAATCAGAGACCCGTGATGGTTAGGGCTGAGGAAATCCAGAACTGCAATAATTAGGAGAACTTAAAGAATTTGTAGAATTACAGGAGCTAAGAGAAGCATAGAAACTAGAAGTAGAATAACTGGGACAACTAGGAGAACAAAGGAAACTAGGAGCACTACAGGAAGTAGGAAAACTACAGGAAGTAGGAAAATGTCTGGGTTACGTGTGTAATAGAGGCTGATGATGTGGTTCACACGTGCCGTTTTATAGTCATGCGACACGTGAAATTGCCACATCACCTGACCGCAGCAGGCCTATAAATAAATTGGCGTGATTTCACACAGACTTCAGATACCGGTCACACTCGAGGGCGTTTCCCACAGCGTGAAGCTCACGCAGCGTCTCCTTCCCTTCTCAGGGTGTTCCCTGAGAACACCAAATCTGAATACGGCCCACAGAGGCGAGAGGAACTAGTGATTAACACTTTATTCTGAGAGTACAGGAATATATTGTACAGCATTACATGATGATTTATTAGACTTGTAAAAAAACTCATGAGGCGACATTAGGGGTTTACGCAGTGTGTGACTTCTGTTATTATTGTGAAGTGTAAGGGAAGACTGAATGAGTTTTAGAACAGCAATGTAAGAGATCTGGAGTGTTTAACACACACACACACACACACACACACACTTTAACACATTTAACAGTCCTGTTCCGACATTACGCGTGTTTGTGCATGTGTGTGTAACACCTATCAGTGTGTCTTCGCAACATTGCAAGTAAACAAAGCAATACACACACAGCAGGTTTTTTATAGTGTGTAAGGTGTTTTCTTCATTCAAACAAACACACTTGGTTATAATATTACATTTTACACCACGGCGCTGATGAATCCTGGCTCCTGATTGGTCAGAAGGTGTTGATTAATTCTCTTGAACAGCGGCTCTGACAGTAGCGCAGGTTTATATTAACGTTCTCGCTCTAACAGGTTATCGTTTCTATAGTAAAAGCTCGTTCACAGGGACGTGTACAGCGCACGCGCCTCATTAACGTGTGTAATCGTTGATATGGTGAAGTTTTATGTATCTAGAAATGTGCTTATGTAACGTGCAAGGAAGGAGTCTCCAGTGTCAGCGCTGTGTAACAGTCAGAGGTAAAGCTGTAACTTTAAGTTTTCTTCAGCACAGAAAAGAAAGTTCGTAACATGACAAGCTGATGAAAAAGAGAGCGCTGGTGAGGAAGCAAGTGTTTATAGCTGCTATAACGTAAGTAAATTGATCAAAAGTATGAGGTGATACCCTTTAAGAAATAAAAAAGTGCAATCATTGGTAAATTGTTGTGGTAATAAGAGAAAAAAACACATTCAAGAAAATAATCAAGCGCTAGCACTGAAGCACTGAATGCATGCTAACAGAGTTTGTACATTGTGATGCTAATAACGCTTGAACACCTTTTCCTCTTTGTCATGTTTCCTCAGAGTGGATCTCTTTGTTCTCTGCTCTCGTCTCTTAGCGCTGCATCGTTCCTATCTGCTTGTTCCAATCAGCTCTCTGCCACATGGTGTAATGCTGGAAGAGATCTGAGCTGCACATTAGCATATGTGTGTGCTGTTTTCCTGATCATCCAGAACATGGCAGGATAAAAGAATATGATGAATTAAAGCTGAGTGTTTTGATGAATTTTAGTTTCTGCTGTGATGGGGATTCTTTGGGCATGTTTGATGTGGTTAGAGCCATTAACTTGATATTAGCTTAGGTAAGCATCAATCACACACTGCTCAAGGTATAAGATGATGCTCAGGTGTAACATCAAACAGATATGAGCTGTGATAGAGTGAATATAAACTTACATGAACATCCAGTACCAGGTCGGTCTAGCCTGGTTGAAACTGGACCATAATAAGATGTTATGTGTGCCCTCCACTAATATTGGCACGCTTGGTAAATATGAGCAAATAAGGCTGTGAGAAGAGTCTATATTGTTTAACATTTGATCTTTTGTTAAAAAAATTCACAAAAAATACTCTGCTCTCAGGGGTATAAATATTAGGTAACACACAGGCCAAATTCCCTTAGTCATTCATAACAATGGGTAAGACCAAGGAATATAGCTGTGATGTGCAGCAAAAGGTTGTTGAGCTTCACACAATGGGAAGTGTCTATAAGAAAATAGCACAAGCATTGAAAATGCCCGTTTCCACCATCAGGGCAATAATTAAGAAGTTCCCAATAATACCTCATAAGTTTGGTCTGATGGCAATGTTTAGCCACACCACTGTAGAAAAGTTATATAGAAAACAAGAGCTCTTATATATAACATTTATAAAATATTTGTACAACATGAAATTGTTAGCTTGGTTAGCACATCAAGTTGATGATACAGATCTCCTTTAGCACAAAAAGCCACTTTAAACTGTACTTTATTCCAGACTTACAGGATTTAGTTACTCAGAGTTTGGACTTAAGGGATAAACATTTCATCAATAAGACCACAGGAAATCTTGAACTCCGGCCCGATGCTAAACCCTCTATCAGCTTCATACTCAGCTTTCTGTTTAAATCCAAAAATACAACATTCAGTTCATTTAAGTATAAAATGTACAGAGAAACTAGACCATACAGCTGCACTAGATGATATAAAAAATCTTTTTGGAGCTATCTATAGTTAAAATGCATAAAATGCTAAACCCCTCTCTGAGCTGAGAATGTTTTCTCGCTGACATGTCACTCAGCTCGATTTCTCGCTCGACTCAGAGCTGTGTACTTTGTACTGCACTCACTGAGTATTTTTAGCATCCACCTTTGTAGTTGCTGTGGCAATTGTGCTGATAATAAGACATTCTTGCACTTCTGCATGAGGATGTGTAATAGTATCACATACACACAGTACAGCTCTATTTCTGATCCATGAAGGAGATTACACCGTTCATACTGTATTAGAGCTGCAACAGCAACACTGAGGTCCTTTTAGTACTGTGTTAGCAATGATAACGTTTCAGTAACACAACCTTTCACTCGGTACAGGGATGTACATCTTTAGACTAATAGTTTCTCAAAAGCTGCTCATATGAAAACTGTGAATATTGTAATTTTAGATTGTGTCAGGTGTTACACTTGTTTTCACAGTAAAATAACAATATCAGGTGATAACACTGTGCTTGGAACACGTGGTGAGGTGAGGCAGGAACATAGAGCAGGAGAACTCAAGGCTGGCACAGCACAGGACGTGTAACCTGGTGGCTCATCAAAACAGGTATAGTGACCTCTGCAGCAGGTCAGTGAGACAGGGTGGTGAGGTAGAGTGGCAGGTCAGTGAGACAGGGTGGTGAGGTAGAGTGGCAGGTCAGTGAGACAGGGTGGTGAGATAGAGTGGCAGGTCAGTGAGACAGGGCAGGAGCTCATGATACAGGGTGGCAAGTTAGAAATACAAGGCATCAGGTCACAACCCAGGGCAACAGGACAGGAAGACAGGGTAGCAGGGCAGTGAAAAACAGGGGTAAGACAGGGCAATGAGACAGGATTCCAAGGTGGCAAAAGAGGGTGACAGGTCCTTAAGACCAGTCAATAGGTCAGTCAAACAGGGTGTTGAGACAGCGAGGTTAGGGTTAGACCAACTTGCTGAATGCAGGCACAACAGCTAACCTTTTTGTTATGTGGTGGGTTTACGCACTTCTCATTACAGGTTCCAGTGCTGTAGAGTTCTGGAGTCTGAAAGACCTACACGCCATCCTACATCCTAAACAGACTAAAAACATGTGCAGCTGTTGATATGGTGTCGCACAGTAACTCACTTCATCTTACACTTTAACACTTTTTCAGGAATTTCTGTGTTTACCAAATCAAATAAAAATGATTTAATACCTGGATAATTGTTTGGAATAACAAGTTGATAACTAGATACTGATTTTGTCAGTACTATCACATGTTTTTGACTGTGTATTGTATATTAATTTGGTTTAAACCTAAAATGTAAAGGACTATAAAGAAAATGTCACCATTTTATCTATCATTTCCTCTCACACTGCTCTGTTCCCTTTGTTCTTTCATTTTTGTCCCGTGTTCTACCGATATTTTCTCCCTATGTTGTTCTATTTTAGCCTCATGTTCCTGTATTCTTCTCTTCACATCTCTATTTTTCTTCCATGTTGTTCTAATTCCTCTTAGGTTGATCTCATCCATGTTGCTCATCATTTCCTTCATGTTGCTTTATTTTATGAATATTAAATAACCACAGGAGCAGCGGTTGCTCTGATTGGTGGATTATGAGTTTAAATCCCTGGACTGCTCAAGAGCTTCAGCTTTTTTTTTCTTTTCTTTTCTTTTTCTTTCTTTTTTTATTTTTTATTTATTTATTTATTTATTTATTTTACACCTTATTGATTCTGTAACTCGGACAGCTGGGTCATACTTGATAATGACCCTAACGACCTGTCCAGCATTTTCACTGAAGTGTATATATGTTTTAATTTGGTCACATTATTGTAACCTTCTCCATTATTTGATGCTTTGTGCAGAGAAGGGGAAAAACTAACCGACTGCCTCTTGTGGTCAAAGTAGGTATTACATTCTTTATAGGTAACTAAAAAGAAAAAAGGTTTGGGGGAAAAATGAGTCTAAAATAGTAAATGTACTGCAGATTTTTCTATTTCAGTGTAGGTCTTGGTACGTTACACAAATCAAAAATCAATAAAGTGGAACAGATTGTTTCTTATTTTATTATTCTATATTTTTATTTATTAAAGAACAACACTATTCTCTCTGACGTTATAGCAGATACCCTCACCAGCCTCTCTTTCCTTAACAAGACAACAAATGGCAGTGTGTGCTGTTAGTGAGAAACAGTAAAGAAGTGTAAACTCCTCTGTGATGAAGATTTGGGGAAACTTAAAGTTACAGCTTTACCTTTGACTGTTACACAGCGCTGACACTGGAGACTCCTTCCCTACATGATACACAAACACATTTCTCCTTACAGAAAACTTCATCACATCAACAATTACACACCCTAATAAGTTAATTATCAATAGAGCTTCCGCTGTACACGCCCCTGTGAACGAGCCGTTACTATAGAAACGATAAGGTATTAGAACGAGTGTGTTAGTATAGGTCAGGTGACGGCATAGGAGAACACGGTGGAAAAAAGAGAGGGAAAAACTTTCCTGTCAGATAATAAATAACACAATCAGTCAGAAATCTGGTTTAGTCTCAGATTAATCAGCTGGAACAGTTAAAAACATCTCAACCAGAAGGTCCGTCTATCTGAAGAATTGCGTGTGTAACTTTTCCGAGGTAGTGAACTTTCTAAAGTGCAGAGAGACGTGTTTTATTTCATTCTTTTCATCTGAACACAAAGCAGGAGACAAAAGTCCAAGAGGAAAACACAGAGTTCCTCTTAAACGAGCACTTTCTGTCAAAATCTGCACCGCACTGACAGATCTGCAGCTCCGATCCAAACCGTGCTCACAGAGACGTGAGAGAAAAGCATCATGGGAGAAAAGTACTGAAAAGACCGAGCAGCATGGAGGGAAGAGGGCCAACAACTAGGCAACTGTGTGTGTGTGTGTGTGTGTGTGTGTGTGTGTGTGTGTGTGTGAGAGAGAGAGAGACTTACCTAAGACATGATATTATATATGATCTTATTTAAAGATCTTATTTTCTTATGTACTAGTTTGGTTTCTGATTGTGATGCTGAAAGTATTTTAAATACTTATTAACTAATTTGTTTTCAACCCTCTCTCTCTCTCTCTCTCTCTCTCTCTCTCTCTCTCTCTCTCTCCATCTTTCACTTCTCTCTTTCGCTCTCTCCATCTTTCACTTCTCTCTCTCTCTCCATCTTTTTTTCCGCTCTACTGTACTCCATTTAGAATTGATTCAGGAACTCTGTTGCTTAGTTACGAGGCGCTATCGCTCCGCTCAAAGTGGAAAAGAGGAGGAGGAACGAGGGATTTCACTCCTCCAGCAGCAGCGCGACATGTTCACTGACAGATTGGGGGTTCTCTCTCTCTCTATCTCTCTCACACTCTCTCTCTGTTCATCTTACTCGCTCTGTCTCTCTCTCTCTTTCTCTCTTTCTCTTTCTCTCTGTCTCTCTCTCTCTTTCTCTCTTTCTCTCTCTCTCTTTCTCTCTGTCTCTCTCTCTCTTTCTCTCTGTCTCTCTCTCTCTCTCTCTGTCTCTCTCTCTCTTTCTGTCTCTGTTTTTCTATAATATAATTCCATTTAAAATTTGTTTAGATGGGTGGATGGATAACTCTCTCCCCCCCTTCTTTCTCTCTCTCTCTCCCTCTCTCTCCAGTGCTTCACTTTTTTAGCCTGTCATTTCCCTCTTTCTCTGTCCTTTTTGTATTTTTCCTTTCTTCCTTTTTTCCACCTTCTCTCTCCCTCTTTATCTTTCTCCATCTTGTGTTTGTTATCCAGAGCGACTTACTTTTATCTCATTTACACATCTGAGCAGTTGAGGGTTAAGGGCCTCGCTCAAGGGCCCAGCAGTGGAAGTTTGGTGGTGCTGGGGTTTGAACTCATGACCTTCTGATCAGTAACCCAGAGCCTTTAACCATTGAGACACCACTGCCTCTCTGCCTCTCTCTCTCTCTCTCTCTCTCTCTCATGCCATTTATTTTTTTCTCTTTCTGTTTATCAGTCTGTCTTTTAGTCTTTCTCTCTCTTTCCCACTTTCTCCTGAATCATCGGATAAAACTGAAATAACATTTTCTTTATTTCTTCCTTCATCCTTTGTTTTCCCTTCATTTTTCTCCTTTCATTCCTTATTTATTCATTCAGTCTGTTTTTCCTGCCTTCCCTCTCTTTTATCCTTCCTTCTTTTTTCATCGTTCCTTCATTCCTGCTGTCCTTCTGTTTTCACTTCCTTCCTTTTTTCCTTGTTAAGTTGTTTATCCTTCCTTTTCTTTTATTCCTGCCTTCTTTTTGTTTTTTCCCCTCCTTCCATCTTCATTTCTAGTATTTCTCATTTATTTAATTGCCCTTCTTTATCTTTCATCCCCTTTCTCTCTTTCTCTATCTCCTTATTTCCATCTCTCTCTCTCTCTCTCTCTCTCTCTCTCTCTCTCTCTCAGATGAAAACTGAAAGCCGTCTCTCTGTTTCTGTTTCCTGTCTTTCTCGATGTCACTTCCTTTATAAATAATAAACTGTACAGTGATGATTCTCTCATTACACTGAATGGATCAGAGAGTGACTCGAACCTGATGCTGAAGAGAGGATTGGTGTGTGTGTGTGTGTGTGCGTGTGTGTGTGTGCGCGTGTGTGTGTGTGCGTGTGTGTGTGTGCGTGTGTGTGGTAGGTTGAGGCGAAACAGTGGCTGACTCAGTGGAACTGTAGAAGCAGCGCGCAATAGATTCACTCTTCACTGCAGCGCTCACTGAAACTCTCTCTCTCTCTCTCTCTCTCTCTCTCTCTCTCTCTCTCTCTCTCTGCAGTAGCTGGGCTTTCACTTCTTTTATTTGGAGAACTGCAGGAGTAGATAATGCCACACAGGATCCAGTTTGAAAGACATAGCTCCAGGCATCCCTCTTCTCTTTCTCTTCTCTTTCCTTTTACTCAGAGATTTCTTTACAAATAACAATAAAAGAGTAATTAATTCTCTTAACTCAAGGCTGCGGCTTTGTACAATTTAAAATTGGAAATTGATACAATGTGCATCCTTTCAGATAAATGAATGGTGTGCACAGTATTTTTTTTTTTTTTTTGTCTAATTTCCTTAACTGTCAAATTATAACTTTTGTCCAAATAAGTGTTTGACGCAGGTTTACTTCTTGTTGAATTTTATTAAGCGTAACACAGACAGGCTCAGGCTTAATGGCACATGACTGATATGACAATGTTTCATTAGTCCCTTCTCTACAAAATGAGAGGAATATTAACTGGTAGCAAAGCTTCCCATGTTACAGAGTATGCTTCCTTTATTCCAATATTTCAAAACTGGAATGCAGTAAAAAATAAAAAAAAACTTATATTAGCTATCTTCCTTAAGGCAGAATTCATAATAAAACTGTAACTATGCTTTTCCTTCAAACAGTTTCACCAACTGAGCACTTTGAATAAATGATGAACAAATGACCTAAGTATGTATGAGCTTTGTAGCAGGAGTGGGTGCAGCACCCTGCAGAGTTCAGTGCTACAATGACATTAATGATAATAAAGAAGGCCATCAGCATCCTTACAATCAGCCTGTCCACCTGCTCTGTGTCTCCTTTTGCTCAGGCAGAGAAGAGGACAGAGACAGGGAGAAGAAAAGACTAGAGGGGAGGAGAGGGAGGGGGGACAAAAACTCCTGGAGGACAGTTCTTGCCTGAGGGCATGTCTGCCTGCAGAGCAGATAGGACTTCTCTCAGTTAACTCTTCAACACACACACACACACACACACACAGACTGGATTTGCAGGAGTGTAGGAGTAGGCTCACATTTCACTCAGAGGAAGATTTTGTGTAGCCAAGCAAGGGTCATCTGTACAAAGAGCAGCCTTAAGCAGCACACAAGGTGTGAGAAGGTTATCTCCACAGCGCAGGGCTCTATCCTCCCTTTATACCACACCCACACAGACTGTTCACTACTGAGTATATGGAATGATCATTTTCAGTATAATATATTTTTTAAATGACACACCTCCCCAAAGATATGGGATTTGTCGGATTAAGAAACCTGACACATTGTGCTCCTGAGAGACGCAAACACAAGAACATCTCACTCACACACAGCGACATTTCATTTTCGGCAGGAATATCTGATGCAATGCAGCTGTAATTAAAGCAGAAAATAATGCCATTCTCCAGCAGGCAGATGCATTTCAGAGAGCACCCGTAATCCTTCTGCAAATCCCAACACCCCCATCTACCAGCAAATGATGTCAATTGGAAGGACTGTGTGCAACATACACACTTATGGCCAGAAAATGTAAGATTCTGATGCAATTGCTGTATGATTTGAGAAACTTTGAGAGGTTATTAGTCTTAAATATCATGCAATATTTAAACATCATGTGAATGCTTAGATTAGAATGTGGATTAATGACAGTCTGATTTACACTAAATACCAAGATGACATAAGTAACTGACCCAGAGCAGCTAAACTGATAATCAGTATGTTTACATGGACAACAATAATCAACAATAAATAAACCCGATTAAGACAATACTCTAATTAAGAATCTACCATGTAAACAGCGATTATTGATGACCTTAATCCGATTAAAGTCATACTCGAAATAAACACAAATCGAATTAAGACATGTGGAGTATTCCTGTTTTAGTCGCATTATCGACGTGTATTACAGACATGTACACACCTTAATCGCACTATTAACATTGTGTGGGAGTTTTCACCGCATTTTGCGACAGGACACGTACACGCACCCGGCAGTGTTCAACTATTTGACGGCAAACAAGAGAGCACAGCTGCGTCTTAAACCGCATACTTACCTGCTACATAGTAGGCGAAATACATGTAGGTAAGTATGCGGTTTTGGACACAGCCCACGGCTTCAAGCAGTCGTCTATTTGCATGTATAGCATGACAAATAATTATCTGCACTTGAAGCTTTCGTAAAATTAAAAATAAACACTGTATATAGTACCATAACGAAGATGAACTGTATGTCGATATGTGAAATTCTGGAGGGAACGTCGGACGGCGTGGCGTGGGGACGTAATGACGTGTGTCGTTAATCCATCTATGTTCTATAACATGTAACACCTTATTCTATAACATATAACACCTTAATCACAATATTGTCTTATTCAGAATACGGTCAATAATCAGATTATTGCTGTCCATGTAAACGTGTGTGTTAGAGTAAAATCTCAGAGAGGAAAGAAACACAGTTGCATACATTCAGTTAACTGTTTTGTCAAGGCTGGAGGTAATTAGAAGATCCATCCTCTGTCTTTCTCTAAGTCAGTAATTCTTTCCCTCTCTCTTCCTCTAAATTCCCTGTCTCCCCGAGTGGTAGGGATCAGATGACAGAGATGATTTCTTCTCCTACCCATGTGTCATTGCGTTAATGGGCCACTGCACATTAATTGAAAGTGAAAAGGGGCATCAGCCAAAAAAAATCTGTGAGGGGGACAGGGGTGATACAGGAGGAAAGGGGGAGAATGGCTGGTCTATGAAATAGACAAGAAGGAACTAAAATGAGATGAGGGGGAGGAAAAGAGGAGAGAGGCGCTGAGGGAGACTTTAATTGTTTCAAATTAGGTATGTGATTGACAGTGACAGAAAGTGGGCACTGACAAGCTGGGCCCTGATGAGAACGATTAGCATGCAGCCAAACAAGCTGTCACTTTTATCAACACGTTAGCTATGGGAAATACTGGGCATATGGCTCTTTTAACCCTGTACGGTAACACAGTCTACTAACGGACTCCATGACTGATGGATGAGGAAGGACTGGGTGGTCAAACCATAGGGCATAATTCATACCAACTAGATGTGACTTGTATTGCAGCATTAAGTGTAAACTGATTTTTATTAGATATTTTATCAGTCACATCTCTACATAAACCAGCAAATGTTTAGCAATGAAAATTAAATTTGATCATACGTCCATATTCATAATGTCTTGTAAACAGTGTTGGGTAAATCACTCAAAAAAAGTAATCCACTACAGATTACCAATTATAATTTAAAATTGTAATCTGATTACATTACTGATTACTGCATGTAAAAAGTAATCAGATTACTAATTACTTTCACGTTATTTTCAAAACCTACAAAACCTACAAAAATACACTACAAAGTGAAACTCATAGTTCTTTCAGTGATTTTAGTGCACGTCAATGTATGACATGATCAGAAACAGTTGGATTTATCATAAAACCTACCTCGGGTGTTGTCACTGTTTGTAGGACTACCAGACCGATAAAATATAAAACTTTTCTAACTAGGCTAGTTTGGTATCACTAACCAAGGGGAGACACAGCTAAGCTATCACTGTATGAGTTGCAAAGTACATTATCCTTCCTTATGCTCTGCTCATATCATGTTCATATAAACTGGAACTCATATAAAGATTTACACTCCTTGTTTTCCTGCTCAGCATGAGAGGAGGTTACTGTTTCAGTTTCAACCCCTTTACTGGTTTAAAAAAAATCGGCGCATATCCATTTTTCCTCACACTGACTATGTGAGCTATCATTTGGCAGAATTGAGAGCTGTCAGCCAATAAGACACGAGTGTTTCCACATATTTTCCTGTAAACCATGTCTGATTGGTCTCGCCTCTGTTCACTGAAGATATAAAATTACAACACTGCCGTCTTCTTTTACTGACGTTCAGTTACGTAGTGACAAACCACTCTCATTGGAGAATTACTCAGGGCTAAAGAAAAAATCTTCGGGGCAAAACGTGATTTATTTTTAAAAAATCATTTTACTTAATATTGTTTTCTTAACAATAAATTTGTAACGCAAGTAACAATTTTATTGACATCAGTAACCGTAACATCAGGAACAGTAAATCAAATTACATAAATTAAAAATGTAATGCGTTACATTACTGTGTTATCAGAAAAAGTAATTATATTACAGTAACGCATTACTTTGTTACTTTGTAACGCTACACCCAATTAAATGCATTTTTGCATAGCTATGTACAGTCCTGTGATTTCTTCTGTTTTTGTGTATCTCTCTACTACATAGTTTTAGATCTTCAGACGAAATACAACATAAAACATAAGACAACCTGAGTAAACACACAATACATTTTTTTTTTTTTTTGAGCAATAAAATGTTATCCAAAACCTATCACTAATGTGACAAACTAATTGCCCCCTTAAACTTAAAATCTGGATGTGCCACCTTTAGCAGAAATAACTGCAACCAAACGTTTCCGATAACTGGAGATCAGTCTTTCATTTACTTCTAGGATTATGATTTACTTCTATGCTTTGGAACATTGTCTTGCTGCACAATCCAGTTGCACTTGAGTTTCAACTTACAGACTGAAGACTGGACATTCTCCTTTAGACTTTTCTGTTAGAGAGCAGAATTAATGTTTGCCTCAATTATTACAAGTTGCCCAGGCCCTGAAGCAGCAAAGCATCCCCACACCATCACACTTCCACCACCATGCTTGACCATAGGTATGCTGTTCTTTTTGTGGAATTCTGTGCTTGGTTTATGCCAGATGTAACAGGACCCCTGTCTTCCAAACAGTTCCAATTTTGACTAATCAATCCACAGAACATTCTCCCAAAAGGTTTTAGGATCATCAAGGTGTGTTTTGGCAAAATTCAGAGGAGCCTTAATGTTCTTTTGGGTTAGCAGTGGTTTTCACCTCGCCACTCTTCCATGGATGATATTTTTGCCCAGTATCTTTCTCATAGTGGAGTCATGAACAGTGACCTTTACTGATGCAAGAGAGGCCTGTAGGTCCTTTGATGCTGTCCGTGTCTCTTTTGAGACTTCCTGGATGAGTAGTTGCTGTGCTCTTGGAGGAATTTTGGAAGGTCGGCCACTTCTGGAAAGGTTCATTACTGTGCTGAGTTTTTTCCATTTGGAGATAATGGCTCTCACTGTGGTTCTCTGGAGTCCCAGAGCCTTTTAAATAGCTTTGCAACCCTTCCCAGACTGATGTATTTCACCTTCTTCCTCATCATTTCTGGAATTTCTTTCAGTTTTGGCATAGTGTACTACTGGGTAAGACCTTAAGTGTTGATTTGATTGAACAGTGTTTGTAGTAATCAGACCTGGTTGTGTCTAGTTCAGCTGAACCCTATTATTAATGCAGTTTCATAGATTTGGGGAATTAGTAACTATGGGGGCAAATAGATTTTCACACAAATACATTTTCACATAGGCCCAGTTGGTATTGGTATTTGTTTTATCATAGATTTTGTTTTAATTTCTGAAACAATTTACTATAAGATATACACAAAATCAGAAGAAATCAGTATGGGGCAAATACTTTTTCACAGCACTGTATGCTATGTAACATATTTATATGTAAACATATTTATAAAGCATTATAAATGCAGGATTCATAGCAAGTTTTATGACATATTAAATGAAAGATATTTTTTTCCTCAAACACAGCAAACAATGCACTGCAAACATCATCATACCAGCAATATCACTTCCTAAATATCTTAAAGTACTACGAGGCCTCTCACTAACCAAAGGTTAATGCACCCTATTGGGTTGATGTGCAGCGTAAGAACGCACTGCAATCCGATTACTTTTTCCAATATGTTTGCAGCAGTGTGGGATGAATTCAGGCAGAGGAACAAACATCCCCCTCTGACCTCCAAGCCGCTTCGGTCTGTCTGCTTCACACGGCCGCCTACGCTAAATTAAACGATTGCTTAAAATGATTTCATAAGAGAGGATGGGAGGGAAAGGCACGGTAACTGACTCCAAGAATAATGCAAGGTGGAGGCAGGAGTGAGTGGGCGGTGGGCGGGCGGCT
>JANDJT010000199.1:164897-179167 GCA_024331685.1 Stegophilus panzeri | reverse complement strand
ACACGTGCTGTGGTATATACACATCCTGTGGTATATACACGTGCTGTGGTTTATACACGTCCTGTGGTATATACACGAGCTGTGGTATATACACATCCTGTGGTACATACACATCCTGTGGTATATACACGTGCTGTGGTATATACATGGGCTGTGGTGTATACACATCCTGTGGTATATACACATCCTGTGGTATATACACATCCTGTGGTATATACACATCCTGTGGTTTATACACGTGCTGTGGTATATACACATCCTGTGGTATATACACATCCTGTGGTTTATACACGTGCTGTGGTATATACACATCCTGTGGTTTATACACGTGCTGTGGTTTATACACGTGCTGTGGTATGTTTTATTCCTTACATAAATGAGAGAAAGCAGTATTTCCGTATTATGATAAATCCAGCTGTTTCCGCTGCAGTACTATATAGCATTTACTTTCATTCTCTTTGGAAATAAGAACCCGTAAGCAGATATTATGATGTGCTGAAACCCGCAATATGGGCTTGGACAATTATCATGCTTTCAATTTATCACATTGTTAGACATTTAATTGCTATCATCAAGGGGGGTTTAATTTTCAGGAGGCAGGCAGGAGGAATAAATTGAATCAATATCTGATTACGCACTCCCATCTCCTGCTCTGGACTCATTATGAACTCATATAAATACTTCACTGTTTGTCTTTGTGCTTGGTAAAGTCTGCATTTTCTGTCTTTCTCCACTTATTACTCTGTTCCATCACAGAGTTTTTGTTTTGTTTATGTGATAAGTGTTTTGATCCCTAATGCCTGCACTAATGTTGATTCTCACATAAATATTTGGCCTCAAACTGTCACAGAAACTTCCAGCTCCTGATTTATTCCAGCTCCTTCATGTGCTATGATTGTGCTCAAGTTTGTATTTTAGTAAAGAAGATACTAAAATGACCCGAATGCAGAAAATGTCAGTTAATGTCTCTGCTTTTTGGTCTTGTCACTGTACCCTGATTTTCCTGTTGTCTTGAAATCCCGCTCTAGTAAAACCCCCTGTTTGTTGTCCACATTTGGTTGTTGCTTTGTCATAGAACCAAGCCATCAGTGAGCCGAATACCTGTTTCAGGTGTTTTTAGCCTGTGCAGAGAGCACAGTGTGGAGAGTTTGATGTGGAGAAGCGGTTTGAGGAACACGTGTGTATATTCTCCTGTGCTGTGATGGTGTGATGGTGGAAATTCAAGTCACTAAGCAACAAAGCTATTGAGAGTTTATGCTGAGAAGAACAGATTTATGCATCAGAAAACAAGTGGAATTTCTACTGGTTTAATATCACAAGCAGATGCCATAGCTTTTCAGTGACATTGAAAAATGTGCAACACCATGTTACCTAGAGATAGTAAAATTAATGAGACGAGATTAAACCTCATGCTGTACTGTTTTTCCTTTGTATACTGAAGATCTACTCCTGCTGGAGCAGTCATGATGACTGGATGTTTTACGCTCCAGGTTTTTTACTCAGACTTGTCCATCCGTACATGACAACTGATGAATTTCTTTCAATTAGTGCAGTGGTCAGGAACCAATGGCTCGCGAGCCACATGCGGCTCTTTGATAAAAATCATGTGACCTGCCAGGTGTCTCACCGTTCACCAGCATATCATCGTTAAAAACTTGGACACGTCACTAGAGATCAGTTTCCTGCAGAAAATGCAAAGTCAACTACAGTTCCTTTGTTGTGCAGCCTACAGAAGTTGTAAACCGACTGAAAAGTCAGTTTATAATAATATATTTCAAGTTACGGCCAGTGCATGTATGCAGCGCTGTGCGCATGTGTCACGACACCAATTAACGGAAAACCACTTACGTTTCTATGGTAAACTCTCGCGCTCGGATTCAAGCAGATCCCTAGTTTGTTTGTGGAGATGGCGAGAAGAAAGAATTCATCGAAAATTTCAAAGTGACTGGACTGAAACCTGCTTTTATCGAGAGCTCTGGTGCTCTGCTGTGTCCGATCTGCACAGAACTTATTGCCTCGTTTAAAAAAATCTAATGTCAAGAAACATCTCGAAACCCACCATGCAGCTTCTGCAGAAACGTAACCGGAGTGCGAAGGCCAAAGGAAGTCGTGCATGGAGCTCCAACGTAAACTGCAACCCGGACAGCAACAGCTGCAAAATTTACTGTCTCACTGGAGCTTGTAAGGCAAGGAAAATGGAGGACTGATGAAGGATATGTAAAGGCATGCACGAGGAGTTTGGTAACTGAAGTGTATGCGGATTTCCCGGACAAGAAAATCGTTCTGAAAATAAAAGACGTGTTCCTGTCAGTCCGAACAGAGCATGACCACGCTGTCATGACGAGATGGATTCATCACACACACGCACACACACATCTATTGACTCGTGTTCTGTAGGGACTGAATGCAGAACTGCTGCGTCGACAGGAGGTTGCTATGGTGACAAAAGATTTCGATGAGCGCCCTGTGACCTGCACTCCATTACTGTTTTTAAAGCGGCCCGCTTGACTTTTCCCTCTCCATGTGCCCTCGGCCACGTCCCTCGGGTCATCTTACAAGCAGTTCCGTCACTATCAGCTCACTTGATGTTCTCTAGAGGACAATTATTTGCGGGAACACGTCGACATCACTGTAGACCTCTGACAGTTTCTTGCTTACATACTTCATATTTCAGAATACAACATTCGGTGTTCTAGGTTAAAAACAGAGTTTTGTTTTTCAGACTTTTCCATCTGTACATGACAGCTGATTAAACTTTTTCCACTTAGTTACTAATTAATTGAATATTAATAAGTTTTTAAGACTTGTTTTAAACAGATGGAATTCGTGACTGCATCCATTTACTGTTCAGACAAACTCAGAAACATGCTCCGGGTTCTCTGGGGTTAATGCAGAAAGTGGATTCACGCTGAACTTCGCTAGTTTCTTCACTGAAGTGGAGCACCAAGGGAAAAGTTAAGTGTGAGTGCTCATAATTAATTATCAGTCCCTCCATTTTTTCCCCTCTCAGCAAGAGCTCACAGCCCCGCCCATTTTTTCTACTGGCTGACGCCTCTGAGGTTTGAAAATTTAATGGAACTGAAATTAATCTAAATCAGCTTTCACCAACCTTGTTCCTGGAGATCTACCTTCCTGAAGACTTTAGCTTAAAACTTCTGTAAACTTTGCTGCAGACCCTTACCACTCCAAAGGTCCCTTGAGAAGCCAATCCAGAACCCAATATAGAGAACCCTTCTAGAGGACCCCTAGAGAAGCCCATTTTATAAGGTCCTAATCTAGATCTTTTGTAGGTCTAATCTACAACCCAACTAGAACCTTAAAAGTTTGACTTCGCTTGTGTTTATTTGTAACTTTTCTGTTTAGAATTTATTCAGCATTTTTACAAAAATGGGTGGATTGGGGGACATACTCGGCTCTGCTGGCAAGGCATTGTCATTGGAAGCTGTAAAGTAAGTGTGTGTGTGTGTGTGTGTGTGTGTGTGTGTGTGTGTGTGTGTATGCGTGTGTGTGTGTGTGTGTGTGTTTGTGTATGCGTGTGTGCAAAAGCAGTTTTGAATCCAGTCCTAATAGATCCTCCATTGGCCAGTTAACATGGTTAATTAATTGTCCATTAATTAGCTAGTCAGTGCTGCTTCATTCTCCTTTACTGCAATCTGGTTGGACAGCTTTAGCAGGAGGTGTGTGAGGTGTTCAGCTCACATGATGGATTTACACGCAAAAAGAACAGTGTGTTTGTTTAACTCTACACATGAGCATTCTGGGAGTACTGCTTGATTACACAGTGACACACATGCTCACATCTGGCTTCATTAGCATAGCCATAAAATGGTGCTTAGCTTCCAGTGCTGCTCCAACCGTGTCGTATACGCTTGTTAAGTGTAGCACGGTGCTGAAATCTGTGCCAAGACACTCTGTGTGTGTGTGTGTGTATTTCTCGCCTCAGTTTTCGAAAGAAAGATCGGCTTATGAATATGCTAATCCCGTGACTTCCTCCTTTCACACCGATTGGCAAAGAAACACGGATAATAACATACACATGGTCTATAAATAAACACTGTTTCACTGTGACACAAAATCACAGCAGGGGCTCACTTACACATGCTATTAGCATTAGCATCCTGAGAAGTAACCTTATGGCTCGTGGATCAAAAATTTAAAAAAAAGTTCTTTTGTAACTTTTTTTTCTCTTAAAAATATCCAAAAGATCAAAATGTCTGGAACTTCGATCCGTCAGGCCGATAAATGAAAACTCCATCATTAATTAGAAAATCCTGGAGCGTTAGCATATTTTAGCCCTCCTGTAGTGTTCACTACTTAACAATGTTCCAGCTCCTCACTGCACACCATCTGTTAGGGTTTTATAACATTACTGCTTCATTGATCTGCTTTTTACGTGCTTTCATGTCACTGAAATGTGACGGCGCGTACTATAAACCAGACAAAAGGACAGGATAAACCACAAAATGAGCTGATATTATAGCAGAAGGTATCGACCAGTACCAAAAAACATGGACTTGTACTTCGTTCTGAAAATGAAAGAAATTATACGAATGTGTCTCTACTCAGAACCTTGGCTAAGTTTATGCAGATCCTGCACTCTTCTGTGTGACACTAAAGCATTAGCATAGTACAGGTCATCACACTGCTTCTCCTCACCCCTGAGCTCAGGTTTAAAAATACCACAGCATCCACTAGAGAGAGAGAGAGAGAGAGAGAGTGTGTGTGTGTGTGTGTGTGTGTGTGTGTGTGTGTGAAGGGCAGTGTGTAAGGTCTATCTTGGTGTGTGTATTTCCCAGAAGACGTTTATTCTCCATCTGCAGAGCGTGACACATCTGCCCCGATCTGACCTCTGGCTTCGGCTTTAGAAACAGAGAAAAAGAGAGAACTTGGAGTAGAGCAACCCCTGTTCTACATTTTTCATATTCATAATCTTTATTCCATAACTTTCTTTATTCTTCCTTCACTAATTCTCTCATTCCCTCCATCCTTTCCTCCATTATTTCTATTAGTGTTTAGGGAAACTGTGTTCTGCGTCTTCATTACTGGACTGGAGGTTCTGACAGCTCTGTGGTCGACCCTCTCCACTTCACATCAGCTTTTAAACCGCAATGCAGTGTGCGTGTAGTAGGCATGTTTCAGTATTAGTAAATTAAATATATTCAGTAGAATATAAAATCTCCTGACATACACATATCTGGCCCATAGTACGAGTTGTATAGAGACGGAATAGTGGCCGCTGTGGGGATGTAGTGGAAAACCAGTGAAGCAGACAGTAAATAAAGCCGTTAATAATGTTTATTTCACACTAGAATAAACTGATTCTACATTCAACTGCACAAGAATCCGCAGGGAAAAGTCCCTTTTTTAAATTTTCTTTTGCTTTAATGGACCATTAACACTTTTACATCACTTTTTAGGATGTTTAGAGGTGTGTGAGAGATTGTTTTTTAATCTCTCTCCTGAAGGAATTCATTGCACAGTTGTTTGTTGCCTTTTAAAGGTAAATAAATGATAATAATATTTTATATTATAATAATCTGTCGTGAGCAGAGCTGTGTGAAAGAGCGCTTTCAGAGCCACGGGTTGCACATCACTCTCCATGCCAGCTCAAAGACCACAATCTAGACTTCTAGAGTCATTTTGTGATTGTTGCGGCCAAAAAAAGTCTTTTGTGCACGCTCTTTTGCAGTGTTGTTTGTTAGTAAATGAGACCTTTTAGCTGTTCTCATGCTCGGCACACCCTAATCTCAAACTTGCATTACAGACTGCTTTATGGACACTATTAAAGCCAGAATTGCCAGCTAAAACTTCCCAGGCACTGCTGTAGGCATCCTCCATACAAGGAAGTTCTGCTCATTGAGCTATAAGCAGTGAGACAGTAATGGACGCTAGGTTCCATGCCGCATGTTCTCAGTTTCAAAATCAGCAATTTCAGCTGTAGCTTGTCCACACAGGTCCATTTAACAAGAGTATGTCCTTATACACTGTACTCCTTAAAATAGTCAGCATAGACGCAGAAGCAAGCCGAGAAAGTTCACGTCACATTTCCTTGTTTCCTTTTTGAAATCGGCAAGGTGCGTTAATTTCTTCTCTCCATCTTTTCCACCTTCCTTTTTACATGAGTCTGAGGAGAGCAGAGCGGCTGGAGAACATGGAGTCAAACCTTCTCAGCACACAGACATGAGCAAAACGACAGAGTTGAACACGGCTGAAGAGCGAAAGGAGAGCCGAGTCTTTCTGAAGTACTCAGAGCGAAATGTGTGGGTGTTCTCCAAACCACCTACACACACACACACACACACACACACACACACACACACACACACACACACACACACACACACACACACACACACCCTGCAGAGAGGGATCTCGAAGAGAAGAAGAACAGCTCAATTAGTTTTGAGTGTACTGCTTGTCTTTCTCTTTCCTCCTCTCTTTCATCTCTTTCTCTTTCACATACACCTCACACACTCACACACACTCTTCTGTCACCCACCACACGGCTTCACACATTCGAACATGTCTTGCAGTGTGTGTGTGTGTGATCACCCTGGTTGGGATTCCACGAAGGCCGCGTGTCTTTCACAGTGTTCAGGTTGCTCGTGTGCTAATTACCTGGATAAGATGTTCTTCACGTTCCTGTGGTGTTTCCCAGCTGGAGACGACCAAATTTATTCATGAATCATCCGCAGGAGCATTTACACAAGACATTCATCATGATGGTGCAATAAGACTTTGCATAGATTTCTGTATTAGTTCATCGTTAATATGAACCTACAGTTTGTAGAATTGTTGATGAGTTATTGTGATTGTATTTATGGATTAAATCACTGATTTATTTCAATTACACCCCAATTGATTCATGAACATTTAGTGAAACTCGGTCGTTTCATATTAATGGCTTGAAAGAAATCAGTAAATTAAGAAAAATAAGATTAATTGTGTGATTAAGACGAAAGTAATGGCACCCCACAGCAGGAGGAGTGTGTGTGTGTGTGTGTGTCCGTGTACGCGTTATAAAGCGGTTTTTAAAAGGAGATGCTGTTTTATAAAACGGTTAAAACACTGTGTGATTGTTATTTCTATTTATTACAGTCACACTGTATGAAATCCAAATACACTCTGTTGTGAATTCTATAGCAGACTCCGTGAAAGATGTCTCCATGTCACGTTATATGATGACGATCCTCTGACCATAAAGTACACGACTACGTTCTGCTCACGTCATCAATCAGCGTGATCCTGAAATCAGCTCAAGCAGAAAATCAGCTCGTGTAAACACAGATATTTATCACGGAGAGCTCGAGGCAATAAGGAGAATTATTTCTGTCCGTTAGCGTGTTTTGTTCACGTTTCTCCATTGCTGCTACTGTGTCTGTAGCGTCCCGTTAGATTGCCGTCGTCCTATTGGTGGATTTTAGATGAGTATCATAGCAGCAGTGCTCACACGCTGAGATCTGACAGTGACGCTAATTAAGGCTATATAATCACTCAGCTTTAGAGTAACGTGTCATTATATTCAGCTCTTTTATTTCATTTTGTTGGTGAGATTAAATGTAAATCAGCTCTGCATGAACGCATGTCTGATTGGTGTTTATCAAACATTTATAAATAAGAAGAAAATCAGCAAGATGTTTGTAACTCTGACTAGAATTGTATTATTTTATTCCCTTTGACTTGACTAACAGATTGACTGCTATGTGGTTTTTATTATCCTCGTTGCGTTTCTTTTAAACACATTGTGTAATTAAGCTTTGAGACGAAACACTTAACGTTTTGCTAAGGTCAGCTCGTCTAATAACGCACGTCGGAGGATTGAGACATCAGCTTGCCAATCAGTCAGGCTGATTAATTAAAACTCCATCATTATTTAAAACGCCAGTGAGCTCAACAATTCATCAGTGTTAGTGTATTTTATCCCTCCTGTAGCGTTCACTACTTAGCAATGTTCCAGCTCATCACTGCACACCATCTGCTGCTTATACAATACAACTGCAGCATTGATTTCAACTCCATCATTTATTTTCTCTTCATCTCAGAGCTGATCAATAAAAACATTCCTGATAGAATGGTGTGTGTGTGTGTGTGTGTACGCGCGTTTTGAAAAGCATTGTAATCTGTGTGTTTGCACCAATGACATTTAAATTGCACAGGTTTCAGGCCATCGTGATAAGCTACCTTGAGTTAATTAGCTGAGTAGTTATGTGTGTGTGTGTGTGTGTGTGTGTGTGTGTGTGTTAGTGGTCTGATCTGTGCTATTTAGAAAGGTGAGATGAAGGTCATGGTTCACTTCTGTGAAATGGCCCTCGCTCCGTGACATTTAAGACGTGACTCTGGCTCTGACATTTCCACTCTGTTCTTTTTAAATAAGCTTTACGTCGTGTTCTTATCACTGCAGCGCGTTCAGTCGTAACACAGCTACGCTAAACCCAGCTCCTGAGACATGTATTGAACGGGGTTTTTTTTTTTTTAAATGATTATTATTAATAATTGTTTTTGAATTAACAAAGACGAATCCTGTAAGCGTTGATGAACTGGAATTTAAAATCAGTATTATATACAGTGATGCTCGAAACGTAAGTGAGACTAGGAACTAACTCCTTTTGTGAACATTAAATGTAACAATAAACAGATAAAAAGTATGATGTGTCACTCTTTAATAAATAAAAATTGTTATCATTGGTAAATTTCTGTGGTCTAATAGGAATTTAACACTACAGGGTGGAAACAGTAACCCTAGTATATCTACTGCACTTATAAAATCCCACAATGCACTGCAGTAGGTTATGGGTTATGTCCTAAACAATGAGGATATTTAGAAATGCGCTTCAGAAGAAGATTCCAACACACAGTAATGATCACTCATTAAAGGTTCAGTACGTTAGATGGAATAAAACGTACTGTTAAGGAAAACGTAGCACATTACTTAAAGGTACCATTAAAAAAACTGGGTATTATATTATATAAAGCAGTGCTGGGAGATTTCTGTATCTCAAAAATGTAAAGTTTATTGTTTATATCAGCGGTTCTTTATTAACTATACAAACTCAATATGACATTACGGTGACACGTTGTGTGTGTGTGTGTGTGTGTGTGTGTGTGTGTGTGTGTGTGTGTGTGTGTGTGTGTGTGTGTGTGTGTGTGTGTGTGAAGCTTTTATACATGTCTGAGGTCAGCCAAGGTGATGTGTAATGGGAATCTGAGTGTGGTTGATGTGTCACACAGCTGGCAGGACGAATCCTGTCGCTGGACAGATCAATATGAGAGATGTCCTCTCTCCTCGCCCGTACTCGTTCATCTTGCTTTCCTCCGACTGAACGCTGTCACTTCCCCTCGTTTTAATCAGTAAATTACACCACTTTTCTCCCCGATGTGGAATCAGGGGGTTTGGAGCGAGGACAGAAAGACACTTTATCATCTGACCCACACATCCCAGTCCATTCCTTATTAAACTTCTGTTTCTCAAATCACATGGCCATGTTTCTTCACCAGTACTACACCAAAACCCTGATCCTGATTGGCTGAGACCAGCGAGGATCATACACCAACACACAAGGTCAAACTATACACTCATTAACAGGCCTTAATCGTTTATATTGTTATATGTAGGAGGAAAACACGTGTGTGTGTGTGTGTGTGTGTGTGTGTGTGTGTGTGTGTGTGTGTGATTACAGAATGTGCTTTCATATTATACTGAATTTTGTAAACACAGAAAGCAAAGTGCAGCGTGATTTAAAGTTTATATTTTTAATTTCTAACTTACTGTACAAGGTGCTCTAACTGTGATTACATTTATTCACAGATAATTGCTGCCATCTAATAAATAAATAAATAAATAAATAAACAAATAAACAATGTTCCTAAACTTCCATAAACTGTGGAAATTCTGCAATAATAATAATAATAAGCAACGATTATTAAAAATAATTTTTACCAAATAAGTTAACAAGTAAACAAACAGATAAATAGATCTAAACATATATAAATATATATTTTTTAAAATTAATCTTACCTTAAATATATATATATATAGAGAGAGAGAGAATAATAATAATAATAATAATAATCTTGCTAATAATTTTAATTGTTGCATAATGATGTAAAAAACTATTCATTTTTAAATGTTTATAAGCTAATTAAATTTATAATTAAATATATAATTAAACTGAATTTAAGGTATTTTTTAAAATATAAAAAACAACAAGCAAATCTATCTAGGAAGAGGTTCAGTAGTCTTATATTTGTTTTATAGTGATGTCTTACTGATAAAAATCTTTAACAAGGACATTTGGAAGACATTTGGATTTAAATCCTTAAGTTCAGGTCCGAGTTTAGTTTAAATTTATGAACTCGGATGTAGGCTCCATCACTGGATTAAAGTTCATTCAGAATAAAATCGAATGAAAGTCATGGGGAAAGGATGGGAACGTAAGAGGAAGTTTAGACAGGTTACTGTGGTATGACATGAGGCAAAGGTGTCAGTGGTTCCTCAAAGGTTCTCCGGATAGTTCTCTAACTAGAATTCTATCTCTGGATGGGGATCTTCACTGATTAAAGGAGCGGTACATCTCTGTTACAGGGTCGTCTGTAAAAACTTTAAGGGTTCTCCAGAGAGATAAAGCTTTTCAGCATTAATAAGCACAGAGTGATGTTTTCTCTCCAGCTCTGTTGTAGACTCTTCCACAAATCCAGTTTTTGTTTTTTTTTCATCAGGCCTGAGTGAATTCCAGGTTTAAATGAGAGCTGAAATGTCAGCGAGTCACGCAGAAGAGGAAAGTAACAGCGGTTGTAAATGTCACAAGACCCAAAAATCAACATTAATAAGCTCTGTGATCAATAATACATCACGCTGTCAGGTGCACACTCATGAATTAACAGCAGAGTGTGTGTGTGTGTGTGTGCAGTGAAAAAGGCATGCAATTCAGCAGTGAAACTGGTCACATCTGAAATCAATGTAAAAGAGAGACAGAAAGAGAGACAGAGAGAGACAGAGAGAGACAGAGAGAGACAGAGAGAGAGAGAAACAGAAAGAAAGAGAGAGAGACCTAAAGAAGACAGACAGGGACGTAGAACAGAAGGTCGTTATTGAGAATCTATCTGTCTAGAATCAGTGGATCAAAGTGTCTGGCTAGAGGTACGATCATATCACACACACACACACACACACACACACACACACACACACACACACAGGGCAGCTGAGCCTCTATTACAGCTATCTGACACTGCGTTGAGTGTGTGTGTGTGTGTGTGTGTGTGTGTGTGTGTGTACAGAATTAAAAATTCTGAATGGCACTGATGATGATTCTAGAACAATCAAACGTTCTTCCGTTTAAATCCGTCCAGAACCACACAACAGAACCAGTGTTATGAGTGGAACCCTTTTAGGAAACTCAAAACATTTAACTATCCAAAGTAGCAGGAATGTTTTTTATTAAAGTGATGATGCGACTGCATTTCATTTCCATCGACTACACGACATGAAGCACGGTCACGGTACTGCAAAAAAAAGGGGGGGGGCTGTATGTTGTGAGCCTTTTACCGGTTCCTGTATCCTTAAGTCTTCTCTGAGCTCCTGAATCTTGAGAGTCTTTTACAATGCCGTGGATCTTGTCAGTCTGTTCCGAGGCCCTGTACATCATCAATGCCACAGTCCTGTATCTTGTGAGGGTTTTTTTTTTCCAAGGCCTTGTATCTTAGTGAATCTTTTCTGAGATTCTGTCTTTTCTGGCATCTTTTCTCTTATAAGTCTTTTCTGAGATCCTGTATCTTGTAATCCATTGCCAAGGTCCTGTAAGCTGCTTTTGTGAGGCCCTGTAACTTGGTGAGTCTTTTCAAATTTTTACATTTACATTTTACATCTTGGTAAATGGTCTGCACTTATATAGCGGTTCTAAAGCACTTTACATTCACACACACACACACACACACACACTCACACACCAGGGACAGCAGAGCTGCCATGCGAGGTGCTAGCCTGCCACTGAGAGTTAACTGGGTTCAGTGTCTTGCCCGAGGACACTTCGGCTTGCCAGGACACTTCGGCTTATGGAGGCATGTGGGCCAGGAATCGAACCTCCAACCCTGTGATTAGTGGACAACCCGCTCTACCACCAGAGCCACAGCCGCACCAATTTTCCCATTTTTTAATTTCCAAGGCCCTGTACCTTTGCAAGTCTTTTTCCGAGGTCTCGTATCTTGCCCTGTATCTTGGTCTGGATGGATCTGTAGTGTGTCTAGGAGATGAGCTCATGGTAAAGTTGTAATCTGAAAGTCCTTGCAAGAGTCATGAATGGATCTGATTAATGATCTTCTTGAGATTAATTGCAGCCAGAGAGACTTGGAGATGTGGAAGGGTGTTACCTGAGACTCATTAGAGAAGGAATGTGGTAGAGAATGGCATCACTTTTTTATTTTTTTACTTACCAATCAATTACCTCTGTATTGGAATAACTCCCTGTGCAGTGAAGATGATGAGGCATGGCTTCAGTGGGTTGAAGGCTTGGCTGATTCAGGAGGAAACAGAGGAAGTTCAGTGAGAGGTGACATTGTCTGAGTAGCAAAAGGTGCTGATGAAGGTGGGTTGAGAAGACAAGGGCATGTACATGGCCATGGGACGGCCAAAAACTCCAAATACTCAGAAAAACACAGCAGCAGGGCTGATCAAAGCATTGCAATAGTACAGTATGTGTAGTAGTAAACGGTTTTCTATACAAGATCCATTTCAACTTCTGTATCTGTTTGTGGTTCATCCAATCACAGTCATTTATGTAAATTATGTTTAGATTCTAACAAGGAATGCAAATGTAAAAATGCAAAGCGCACATGTTACATTGCTCATGGGTAAGATCAGATCCTCCATAGAGACTGTTAGTAGACGTTATAGTGTGCTTAGCTTCTTTGTGTGTGTGTGTGTGTGTGTGTGTGAGCTACATTTGCACAGATGTTATGTGTCTGTTCTGTTATTTATCTGCTTTGGCAGTAATGTGATTCGTAACATTTTCGGCGGTAAAGAATTGAATTAAATTAAATTGAAGAGCCCCCAAACCCCTGAGTGTATTCGCTTTGATATTCAGTATCTAATCACATGCAGAACAGTTCATTTGTCTTTAGGACCTTTATTACTCCTCGTGTTTTTATTGCTTTTATTGTTTTTATATCGTACGTGCATGACTGTAAGTCAGACACGAGTTCATCGAGTGTGCACTGCTGTTTATTGTCGCCGTTCTTCAATGAGAAATTGCATTAAGGTTATAGCCAGCCAGCCGCCACGCTTAACACACCCTCTCATGCATCACACTCACTCGGGGTGTGTGTGTGTGTGTGTGTGTGTGTGTGTGTGTGTGTGTGTGTGTGTGTGTTTCTACAGTAAATGCGTCTGGCTCCCTCTGCGATCCACAACAGCAAATCAAATCCGCTTTTTTACTGAGCTTTGCCGCGAGTGCTACAGCAAAGCTAACCACACATTAATTATTAAGCAACACACACACACACACACACACAGTTCGTGCAGCAGGAGATTCTATCTGTCCTCTCAAATGGACCTGTAAAGTGCTCCTGAACACAAAACGATTCAGACAGATCCCAGAAGCTGATGCTGATAAACACAACAGCATTTTTATATCTACAGAAGTTTTCATGTTTCATCAGCAGACACTGCAGATACTGACCGTACAGGTACGTATATTTTTGTTAAGAAAGTTAAGAAAACTATAAATTATTCTCCAGGGTATAACACACCTGGAACACACCTGTCCTGGGTAATCAGCTCACAAGTGTTCAGTAATAAGTCCAGGTGTGAACAGGGGCAACAGCATGTTGAAGACTCTTTGTGATTTGTTTACTGAAACCACATTCGGAGAAGGTCTGGGACACATTTGTACTGTGAACGTGAGTGTGTCTCAGTGTGTCTCAGTGTGTCCCAGCGTGTCTCAGTTTGTCTCAGTGTATCTCAGTGTGTGTGTCCCGGTGTATCTCAATGTGTCTCAGTGTGTCCCAGCGTGTCTCAGTGTGTCTCAGTGTGTCCCGGTGTATCTCAATGTGTCTCAGTGTGTCCCAGTGTGTCTCATGTATCTCAGTGTGTCTAAGTGTGTCCCAGTTTGTCTCAGTTTGTCCCAGTGTGTCTCAGTGTATCTCAGTATGTCTCAGTGGATCTCAGTGTGTCTCAGTGGATCTCAGTGTGTCTCACTGTGCCTCCGTGTGTCTCCGTGTGTCCTGGTGTGTCTCCATGTGTCTCAATGTGTCTCACTGTGTCTCAGTGTATCTCA
>JANDJT010000199.1:134880-146875 GCA_024331685.1 Stegophilus panzeri | reverse complement strand
ACCCTAACCATCTAACCCCTAACCCTCTAAACCCTAACCCTCTAACCCTAACCCTCTAACCCCTAACCCTCTAACCCTAACCCTCTAACCCCTAACCCTAACCATCTAACCCCTAACCCTCTAAACCCTAACCCTCTAACCCTAACCCTCTAACCCCTAACCCTCTAACCCCTAACCCGAACCCCTAACCCTCTAACTCTAACCCTAACCCTCTAACCCTAGGGCTGTCATGAATACGCGATTATTTTTAAAAATCCAGATCAAGGTCCAAGTAATCAAATATTCAGTAAATGATGCTCCATGAGGTGGCAACAAAGATGATTTTATAACAAACTGTGAGGAAGATCATTCAGCTTCATGACAGAAAGGTAGAAATGTACCTTTACTCCGTTACAGCATGCTTAACGTTCACGTGTGTTTATAAATACTCCTGTAGAGGATGGAAGATAACGGAGGGTGAATAAAACAAAACGAAAGCATGAATGATTTTGAGTTTGAGTTGGAATGTGACACCCTGCGCTATGCTAATGCTAAATGCTATAACTTTAAACATGTGTTTAATTCAGATGCATCAAAGTTTATTTATATTCAGTATGTATTATGCTTCCGGTGTAATGAGTAACATCTACTTCAGTCAATTTTTAACTAGACACGGTAAACTCTCCACTTACTCAAGATATTTGGATGAGAACTTTTATTTTTGAATGCTCTAACCACCTCGGACAGTAACAAGTTATTATTATTATTAGTACACAAATGCTTTTATAACATTGCAACATTAAGGTCTATATTTTGTTTTCATTAAGGAACAATTTTAACTTAGCTATAACAAATCAGTCAAATTATTTAATAAAGATTTAAAATTATTATTTTAAACTGAGATAAATTTTTGTTCAGGAAAGCCATGCATTTTAAAAGAAAATATTTTGTATAAAAATTATAAAAAGTAATTATTGTGAATTTATTTTTCATTAAAAATAAATGATAAATTTAGGATAAAATGAAGTCTGTTTATATCGCACTTATATGTAGCATTTATCTAGGGAAAAACTCGTGTTAAAAATTGTCTTTACAAGTAGAGTCTAAGGTGCAATATTATAGACTACTCGATTATTAATCAAACCTAATCAATTATCAAAATAATCAGTCGTGACAGCCCTACTCCAGACATGGTTACTGTAGAAATTGTAAACAAGATCATAATGGACATAAAAATTAGAAGCAAAGATGGTAAAGTATAAACACAAGACACGAAGCGGCGGTTAATGAGCAGAGTTTTAGCGTGTGATGAATGTTCTAGGACTCGGTTTATCACGGTCGGTACTTTGTGCTCTGTAATTTTTCTAATTTGATAACGCGTTGTTAGTTTAATTTCTTTTTGTGTTATTATTAAATCATGTGTGTGGAGGAGACAGAATCTGATCAGCGCTGTACTGCTCCCTGACTCCACCATTCCAGCACTGCAAACTGCACTGAGAACCCGGATTAAGATCAGACTAGATTAAGATCAGACCCGGAAGAACACGCTCGTCTTTGCTAGGTTTCATTTTAGACCTTTCGGCCTGTTGGTGTTTTTCCTCATTCGCCACCTTTAACAATCAATACACAGCTCTTAACATTATTCTTGGGGTGTTTGAATTAAACATAGTCTTCATGACAGTCTATCGAACACCTGCTGGGCCGGCATGGTCATCCTAACAAATCGTTTTTTCATGGGAGGAAATATTTTCGAAAATGCTATTTTTGTGGCTTTTTTTTGTTAATTGGAGGAGGTAAAAATATCTGTATACATGAGGACAGAGCACAGCTTGTAGCCTGAGAAGAAACAGCATCCATGGTTCTGCATCGACAGGGAGTGAGAACCATTTTGATGTAAATGCACATTCTTTATTCAGTCAGACATGAACACAAATCCATGATGAAGGTCAAAAACACGATCAATACTGGGGAAAAAAAATCTAAAAACAGCATCCGGGAAACAAGAAACAAGAGAAAAACACAATACATCATAAATAAGTTAGTAAAACTGAACAAGACTGATATACTTGATATAAGACAAAGAGAGCAGAACAGGAAGTCCCTGTTTCACAGATAAATATTATGTGGCAGAATTTTACATTTATTTGTGTTAATCTTATGGATGACTACATAATCCCTTCGTGATAACTGGCAAACTTCATAAAGATGATTTTTCCTGAACGCCTGAGCAGTTATAAAGACTGTTTAATATAGGATCCGAGTCAGCTGTAACATTTTCAATGCTTGTGCTATTTTCTTATAGACATTTCCCATTTTGTGAAGCTCAACAACCTTTTGCCGCACATCACAGCTATATTCCTTGCTCTTACCCATTGTTATGAATGACTAAGGGAATTTGGCCTGTGTGTTACCTCATATTTATACCTGTCATATCACATTAAGTCCTGGTTGAACAATTTCCTGTTCCATGTCACCCGGGTATTATTTTTTAATGAAGAAAAAATAAAAAATGTTAATTTCTTATTGCTGTTTATACATAATTTGCTTATTTATAAGTTATAAAGTTTAACCTTTTTTTAAATTTTCTCTGACATTATTAAGCTACAAAGTCAGTTGTCATAATGTTATAACATAACAATCTTTAACATAATCACAAAAGTCTTTACAGAACCATTTTTAACAAATATATCCCATCACCTGATAACTGATGTAGACGGTCTTTATGACACTGATAACTACTGGAATGTTTGCAAAGATTTATGCCAGGTGTATCATAGGGCTTTTACAGGTGTTATGCAGCCTTATGGACTCTGTGTGTGTGTGTGTGTGTGTGTGTGTGTGTGTGTGTGTTTCAGGATTATGCGGAAAAGGAGAAATCTTTGGCTAAAGCTCTGGAGGACCTGAAGGCTAATTTCTACTGCCAGCTGTGTGATAAACAATACTACAAACATCAGGAGTTTGACAATCACATTAACTCGTATGACCATGCGCACAAACAGGTAACACAGCACACACTGAATTCCTCATTCCGTAAGATTCTCCCTGATCTTTAACACACCTACACACACTAAACCATCTCCTCAGTCCTCCTACACACTCCGCTCCGCTGACATTCCTCCTCTCAGATCCGCTGAATTTTATTATTATTTATGCTTTATAAATCTCCTTCAAATGTGAGAAATATACATTTTCTAGAGATCACGGGATAAATCGTACTTAATGTGCCAAAAACCAGAATATTTTATTCAAGTTCTCCTTTTATATTATCAACTTTATGCTACATATTCTGTTTGGAGGTTGTTGTGTTTTTGGTTAATATACACTTTAGTTGTTTTTATTTAATGTCCTCAGATTTCTATTGTGTATCACCAATTGTTTATTTTATGCTAAATTTCCTTTTTACATTCTCCAGTTTTTGTTTTACATTATCAATATTGTTTCATGTTCTCTTATCTTAGTGACACGGTTAGGTTAAACACAGCATCATCACAGCAAAGAAAGACAAACGTAAGACAAGGAGTGCAGCACACACTGTGGCTATTGAGGTGCAGGTGGTCATGTGACTGTGATGCAGTGAGGTGCAGTGGCTGCTGGGAACTGTAGTTCAGAGTTCCTTCTCTGGTATACATGACACCACTGCACATCACATGATCATGACATTCACGTTGATATTAATTAGCATTAGTATTTAAGTCACGTCTTGTGCAGCACTCAGCTTCTCTGTATTTGTGTTTAATATGCTTTCAGTAATAATAAACTAAATCTGGACCCACATCTGCCTCGCCTCTACAATTCCATGACTCTTAGTTTTACATCCTAAGGTTTATGTTTTTAAATTTTGATTCATGTTCCCACATTTCTGTGAGAAAATAAGAGCAGATTATGGTTTTAAGTCATATTGAAAATTTGATGTTACATTCTCAGCTTTTTGTTTAATGTTCTAAGGTTGTTGTATTTATTTTCTTAATTTTTAGTCAATATTCTCCATTTTTTGTTTTATATTATGGTTTTCTCCTCACTATATACGTATATATATGTGGGATAAATACAATGAACAACAGCATGTTTGCTATTTCTGCGAGGCGGGAGGAAAACAGAGAGAGAGAGAGAGAGAGAGCAAGAGGAAAGCAGTAAAGTGGATAACAGTGAGATCTATCTACACTCGGTGTGAACATACCCTTTAACATCACTAAATTATATCTGACCTGATGTTCACTCCCCCCTTTACCCCAGTGCCCTTGCCACAGCGAGTACAATCACTGTCGCTTTCTCAAATAGAAAAGGTTACAGCGGCTCTGAACCACACAATAGAGTGACTCAGCCTGAACTGAATACTGAACATCACACGCTATTTTTATCCAGAACTGTTACTATCTTAAAACTCCACACCATTAAAACCAAGCTCACTCACTCACACTGGGATGTCTTACTGCCCAAATTGCACGTGTGTGTGTGTGTGTGTGTGAATGATTATAATGTGAGATAGTGTAAGCATTTGTGGGTGTGTGATCTGTTTTAAAGCAGAACCATTAAATATTAACACATAACCGAATGAGAGCTTTTCAGATCAATAACTAGATGGTGTTTAGTGTTTAGAGAATTTCAGGGTTTCAGAAACCTAGCTCTTCAAACGGTCATGTGCAATATTTATGACAGTTAGTTTAAATAGTATTTCTGAGGATTGTATGTATATAACATGCATACAGAATTTAACCAGTGAGAGATAAGAGTCCCTTACAGAGTACTGTACCTTACCATTTTTCCAATAAAAAAACACAAAAGCAAGTCTTTTGCTAATGTTTTGGATGACGTCTGAGTTTGGATGTGTGGATATGTGTACTGTGGACATGATTATCTGTCATCCATTCAAGCTAATTAGCCCATCTATAAAAAATAGTTCTTACCAATGGATCAATGGAGAATTTACTATGTATTAGGGATGTAACCGATATAAAGCTCACAGGAAACACAAAGACATGTTCATTATTAATAATATAAACATTTACATGAACATGCAGTGCTGAGTAATACATTTACAGTATTTTTTTAATCAATCATTCTTAGAAACGGCCTGGTCAGTAAAAATGCACAGACAGAAATCTGTAAATGCATATAGAAGAATACATGTACAATAGAGTTATATTCAGGGTGGATGGATATAAGGCTGCACAGACTGTGGTTAGGATAGTGTTTACAGTCTCATAGCTAAAAACTGTTCTGCACAGAGAAAGTAGTAGCTTCAACCGAAGCAGATAGGAGGTATTGCTCATGCTCCTGACTGACAGCTAGACTTACCCCCCAAAAAACAACAAACTGACAAAACATCTAGTTATTGGAGTAGTGCTGTGCAGGATGAAAAGCTACTATAGTGCTTGGAAAGAGAACATGGAGAGCAGCAAAGAAAAGAACAAAATATAAGCTACTATATGCTTGGCGGTCTTTTATTCCTCTAACAAAAAGTACTAACTGCTACAGTACACTAACCCTGAGCCCAGAACACATTCTACTCTGCTGTGTCTAAACACTGATGACATGTTGTTCAGACCGAGGATGAATACGTATATTTTGGCACTTGTTGCTGATACAAAAATGAGTAAAGAAAATGATTTGTCATGACATATTCCTGTACCAACTGCTGGTTATGATCTTATCTCACCTGCATACAATGCTTTGTTGAATTGAGAGGTTTAGGTTAGACTTTCTCTTGTCTCTCTCACGGCGTTCCCCAAGGCTCAGTACTCGGCTTATTGTTATTCATTAAATACATGCCTGCCCTTGGCAATATGATCAAACACATGGCCTGCTGTTTCATTGCTATGCTGATGACACACATTTACATACACACCGAGTCCTTACACACATGGGCTCACACATACACACACACACACACACACACACACACAGTCCTCCTCCTACTCTGACTGACTCATATAATGACCTCAGTGGCTGAAAACTTCCTGAGGCTCAGCAATAACAAATCTGAGGCCACACTGATTGCAACCATAGACATCCTAAAGAAAATAAAAACACCTCCCACTACCTTCTCAACTTCATTTCATCATCTTCAGTCTCACTGCCACTTTAGATTTCAACCGAGTTTCATATCACGCCTTATGAGGCAGCGTTTTTCACCATAAGTACACTGACTTATTATTTTCCTTCCCCTCTCTCTGTGTGAGATATGTGTCCTGCCTATTTACTTAATGTCTGTTACCACCCAGAAGTTCATTATTTCTTTGAACAGCACATCCCCTCTTTTATCCCTCTTTTATCACAGCAATTGGCCAATGGTTTCATTTTTTTATTTCTTAAAGAACATCATGTTGTACTTTTAACCATTAATAGTTACACAAAACAACTTAGTTCCTGTTGTCACTTACGTTATAGCAGCTATAAACAATCGTTCCCTCACCATCCCTCTCTCTATTCTCTCTCTTTATTCTTTCTCTTGAAGTTAATTTTTGAAGACAATGTGGTAGTGCAGGTTATTATGATTGACATATCAGCCACATATAACACAGAGAACACCCAAAAGAGATTATAGAGAGAAAAAAAAGCATAACAATGACTATATTAGCATTGAGCATCAGTTTACACTACATACAAACTATGAACATTAACCCCAAACAACATAAATAACAGCCCTGACTGAAAGTAACCCCTAAACCATGTCTTATCTACATCTAGAATCTTCTTCTGTTGTCTAGGAACTCTGAAATGTTTGATGTGCTTATCTGAAAGGGTTCCATGTAACTATCTAACAATCCTTCATCAACCCTTGAAGTGTTCTTTGTTCTAAGACTGTTCTTAACCCCAACCCAACTCACCCACATGCAGTTGGAGGAACAAGTGTGTTTCATATAGCAAGCAAATTCTAATGAATATCTCTGGCTCGTGTCTAAAATAAACAGGATGATATTTGTACACAGCTCATCCATAACTTTTCATTTACATGAGAAATGGATTTGATGAAGCACAGCGTTGGCGTCCACTTATATTACCCTCTGTAGTCTTGAGAAGATTTTTTTCAGCGCTCCAGTAGGGTTGATACACTGAGATTCATAAAGCAGACATGTTACTCTTGTTATTATTATTGTTGTTGTTGTTGTTGTTGTTGTTGTTATTATTAATATTATTATTAATATTATTATTATTATAGCCTTACAGATGGAGAAATGTGTGTGTACCTGTGTGTGTGTGTTTGTGTGTGTGTGTGTGTGCAGAGGCTGAAGGAACTAAAACAGAGGGAATTTGCCCGCAATGTGGCCTCCAAATTAAGGAAGGATGAGCAGAAGCAGGAACGAGCACTTCAGCGGCTACACAAATTGGCCGAACAAAGGAGAGAGGTTCAATGGTGGGACATGGGCCTAACTAAATTTCTGCATAAAATAATATTTAACCTATTTGTTCAGTTCACTATCTAGCACACTGAACCAAATGGTCAATTTAGATTTAATAGCGATACAAGCATGAACAGTCCTTCCTGTGCTCGGTATCTCTCTGCAGTATACTGTATATTTGTTTTACTGTTATTTTTCTTTCTGTGTAGTAGTGCTCCAGGAAGTGGCCCGATGTTTAAATCCACCACGGTGGCAGTGGAAAACTTCAATAAATCATGCTTCATGGATAAGGAGGAGAACATTGCAGAACAGGAGACGGAATCTCAAATCCCCTGGCCATATCGAGGAAAAGCGAAGAAACAAACTCTGCGTCGCAAGATCGCGTTCTCCTTTTCCTTTCCAAAGAGAGCCTCGCTGAAGCTGGAGTCTTCAGCTGCAGTCTTTTGTGAGAGTACTGAGGAGAAGAAGCTGATTAAATATGATACAGAGATGATAACACATCAAAAGAGTTCCACCAAAAGTTCCCTGAATGATGCAATGCCTGCCTCAGATCTGTGTGCTTTCCTCGTTTACTCAGAGGACAGATCAGTGTCTCCAATTAGCCACTTTCCAACTGTTCCTGGAAGCTCGGATCTCGGTCTGGACTCGGAGGAGAGCAATATAGCTGAAAATAAAGAAGATAGTGGTCAGGAAGAGAGCACCGTAAGTGATGCTCCTCAACCAACATCGTGTGATGTCGATTCATTTCGAAGCCAAGAAAAAGACAATGCTTGTCTCAAAAGACCAAGCCAACCTTTCATCTCCGTCATGGGTCGAGATGGTAAAACTATCTTCCAATGGCCATCAGAAATGGTGTGCTTCACAAAAGCAGAGCCCTCCATCTCATTTAGCTGCAACCCTCTCCATTTTGACTTCAGAGGTTCCCAGTTCAGGAAGTCTCCTGATGACTTTCAGAACAAAAATGACCTAGAATTGACTTTCATTTCTGAAAAAAGCCCAAAAATGTCCTCCTCTTCCTGCGAGATATCCACAAAGGAGGCCACATGTAGAGTGGAGAGAAATATCCGAAAGTGCCACGTGTATTCCAGCGATGTACAGAGCAAACGCAAGTATTTGAAAAATTGGGCTCAGAGTGGTAAGAGAGCGGAGGACAAATTGCAAGGCAGAAATCGACGCCATTACAGGAGTCAGCACAAAAAGAGGCACAAGAGAAGAAGTAGGTGGGAGGAGGAGGATCACAGCGACTTGGAGCAGAGTGCAAACATGAAAAAACGGACTAAACTCCACAAACGAGAAGGATTTGAAAGCCAGTTTAGAGGTTGTGCTGCACAGCAAGAGCAGCCATTAGAGAAGTCAAAGCAATCAGCTCAGAATCAGGCGGAGAATAACAGCGTTGTTTCCTCAGCAGGAGGCTCTGTTGAAGCTGAAAAGGTACTTGATAGCAGCGGGGGAATGGTAGACATCCCTTCTTTAGGGCAGACAATAATCACACAAAATGACTCACACCGTCTCAATGTGATTCCTTCTGATTGTGAAACATCAGCCTCAGATCACAGTGGCCCAACTATACCAAAGAAACGACAAAGTGACTCCCAGAGCAAAAAGGATTATGATTGGTCAGATCATACACAGTGTGGTGTGATTGAGGAGCTAGACGAAGAAGATGTTTTGTGTCAAAATCATGGACAAAAAAGACAAAAGTTGAACCAATGTCCTACCACACATCTCACTGATGAACATCCTGTTTGTGTTTTAAATGGATCGGATGGAATGGTGGACATGGAATCAACATGGAATATCCTCAATTTAAAAGATCCAGGCACATGTGATCCTGAAGAAGGAGATAATGCAGCAGGTGAAGCATCCATAGATAAAAACCCCATTTCCACCTCAGAGATAAATTCTCAGGCTCTACCTGAGCGAGATCTACAGCCTAAAGACACAAATCAGCTTCCTACAGTCCAAAATGGTGACTCGGCAATAGAGAAAGAATCGGAAAATGAGTGTAAGAAGTGTGCCATCACATCTCGAGTCAAAGAAAAAGTCAGCCATGATAAATCCTGCCAGCACACACCACCATTGCCAGGCTTTCAACTTCTGGACGAGGAAAGGCAGAACTGCGCAATCCGGAGTCCATTCAACCCAGTGCTGTGCTTTACATCTCAACTCAATGGTGTGGAGAGGCATGGCCTTCTTCACAGCCACACCCACAAACAGGTTTTGCACCAGAAGGTGTTTTCAGCTAAGTTCAGATCTACGCTTCCCATCTCCTCTCCTCTCCTTCACCCTGTTCACTTACCGTCTGCCATTCCATCCAGTTCCATCACCGTCCTTCGGCATCACTCCACCTTCCTGCCTGCTCAGCCTTCCCTCTTTACCCAGGTAGTACCTGTTACCCGGCTTCCCCTTGCCCCTGAAATCACACCCTTCATAACCTCATCTCAAGTTCCAATGGTGGCTCCACCCACTATCCACACAACGGCCGTGACATTCCACACTTTACCCAGTCCTCAAGTCTTTCAGCCACTCCTGCACCCCCCTACTCCTTTTCCACCCTTACTACCCCCTCACACTACTGTCTTCCCCCTTCAGCCTCTCTTCTGAAATTACTACAACTTGGTAAAATAGTTATAGTGGTAAAATCTTACAAAGTACATTCTGAAATTACAGTACAGAACAGTAATATACATAAATATACCACTGGGGGAACAAACTAGTGTCTATGCCATTTTTTTACCAGATGTGTTTGTGTCTAGATGGATAGGACATTACAGATGTTAGCAATTTTTACTAAAATAATTTAGCAATCGGTCAGGTAAATGACAATTCTTTCTTACTAATGAGCCATGGCACTGAAAGACAAGCAGCATCACTTTAGAGATCATTTAAATCTTAAATCTTAGTTTCTTTATTAGTACATATGTCAGAGGTGAAGGATCTCTCAGCTGTACACAGACGCTAAAGGAAAACTCCACCACGAATGACTTGCACATTAATCATTATAATGAACGTTATCTTCAATGGTATCCAAGATTTATTTTACAATGAAATTCTGAGGGGTTTATTTTCCTAAATTAGCCACAATGCCATTCCAGCTGTCAGTCACTACCTGCTGATAGTGGTACGGTGAAATTTAGCCCTTGCTATATCGCCAAGAAATCATGGCAGCATCGTGGTAATACCTCCATCAGTGCCACTGCTCTCGTCATCTCATAGATCGCTAACTAGCCGAGCTGAGTCTCTATCTCCATGTACCTGCACCTCTATCTCCAGCATTTACAGCAACATCTCCATTACTTCTATGCTGGATTTCTCATTAATATGATGTTGAATGTCGCTGGAAATTAAAAAAGTGAGTGAGAAAATAAATTTTCTTTTTAGGACCTAACAGCAAAATCTGAGTGGTTGAGATCTTCTCACAGGAATCAGGAGAAATACAGCACTAACCAACAAATTAGCCCCAGAATCACCAAACAAACACACCAGTAATATTTCAGTTTAAATCTGTTAATTAACATTTTATTTCAGGGTGGAGTTTTCCTTTACAACTTGTGTTTTTATACATCTATTAGCTCAGAATTAGCTCAGTGGAGGTATGTGTATTATGGGACATAAAATATTCTTTACGCAGTGTTTTAAACATATTTATCTGTAATGTAAAGTCCCACATAGCACAGGATAGCAAGAATGTATGCAGACATGCATTCAAAACAAAACAAAGCAGACATGCATTTAAAAATGTGCAATCAGTTGCTCATACAACGGACATGATGCATAACATCTTTATTTAACCAACACTGACCTCAACTGCAGTTCTACGGCATTATAAAAGAAAAAGCACAAAGCGTTAAAACACAAGTTTCTTCGTCAAGACTGTTAAAAATGTAGGAAAGTGTTGTAGAAAATCAGATTCTGAACCTAAAATAATTTTCAAATTATAGCCACATTAAATTTACTCCCAATTAGCATTATTTTACTAGTATAAAAACTAACTAGAAAACACATTAATAGTATGAATAGCAAGATAATTGGCTAATTAGCAGTTAGCATATGCTACATGCTAAAGCCGGACAGAGTGCAAAGGGACCACTGTAGTCACTGATCTGTCCAAAATGTGTGAGATATTTATACAGGAATACAAACGTGACTCCTGATGTGATATACAATACAAACCACTAAGACATAATTATCACCATGTACTCCCTTTATAAACACACTACTTAAGGTATAAATTAGCATGGTTTGTCTCCTTTTAGGGAGTATGAAGCAGGTTGGGATTAAGCCAGTTATGAAACAACTGTGATTTCAGTAGATATGTCTTGTTAGAAGTTGCTAGATGGTTAATATTTGTTGTTTGTGTTTATTTTTATGTATGAATTATTTGAATATAAAGATCAGAAGTGGTTCATGGAAAATCCACCCATTTAAATGAAATATGCACATTTAAGAAGTCCTAAATCTGAGGATAAAAGTCCTGTTAATGCCAAATTAATTCACAATAAAGGGAAAGTGTAATGTGGAGGTTTTTGATCATCCTGGTCATGCTAAGTGTCTCGTAGTAGTGAATCTAGGTAGAATGGACTTGTGTTTTATTCCTTATGTTTTATGATGTTAAGAATTGTTACTTTTAATGCTAGAGGACTTTTAAATGTCGGAAAATTTGAAAAAGTGAAAGA
>JANDJT010000199.1:107297-118489 GCA_024331685.1 Stegophilus panzeri | reverse complement strand
ATGAGTAAATCTCCCCCGCCGCGCAGACCCACTAATCCATAATGAGATTCATTCACAACGATTTTCATCATCGATTAGTTGTTGCAGCTCTAATACAGTCCCTTACAAAAGTACTGGAACATTAGTGGAGGGCTCTGTATACACATAACTAATTTACACAGAATTAAGAAAAGCTCAGTTGAGATGACGCTTGTACCTGAAATTGTGGCTCCATGTTGCACGTGTACACAATGAGAGATCATGTGGTATGGGTTAGTGTAAGTGCAGCGCGAGCCTCTGTGCAGGTCATGGATATGTACGTATGGGTCATGTATGTAAATCTACACGCAGTCGTAGTACACCACCATTCTTCCGCACGAACATTCTTCATTAATATCATGCATGAACACCGAGTAAACGAGCACGGTATTGGACATTGCGTGTACCTGTGAGCGCGCGCGCGTACCTGATAGTCGGCGTTGCTGTGTGTGAGTGGTGTGCTGAGGGGTCTCATGGATGATCGTGGTGTGGAGATGGAGGCCACACTGTTACTGTTCTTCACCGGAGGAGTGAACACTGCAGCACTGCTCCTGTCTGAGCACTCCATCACACTCTACACACACACACACACACACACACACACACACACGTCAGTACTCACATACACACGTTTATGTTGCTTGTGTGTGTGTGTGTGTGTGTGTGTGTGTGTGTGTGTGTGTGTGTACGTGTGTGTGTGTACCTTATCGATACAAGGCTTGACTCCAATCATAATGGCTTCTCCGAATATCTTGCCATCTTTACTAAGTGCTTTCCTGGCCTGCAGTTTGGACTGATATTGAATGTGCATCCAGTTTCCTGAGTTAGACATCTGTATACAGACACAGACACACACACACAGTTAGAGAAAGAGGAGTGTTACAGTGTGATATAGGAGCTGATCTATACCCTTATTACTCACCACATGTTTGAGGATGTTTCCGTACTGAGCGAACTGCAGTAGGATGTAGGAGGCGGAGACTGGGGGAAACCTGCAGCACGTTACGTGCACTTTTTTTTATTATTATTTGCATAACCACACCCACAATCTCACACGTCACCCGAGTAAAGCCAGGGCTTCACATACTTACCCGAAGACAGTGATCCAGGTTTCATCGAGCTGGTCCTCAGAGGACAGGGCATCTCCCTGGGTGAAGAATGGGTCTACCTGCGCAGGTGACAGGGTGCTCTTCACCTGCCCTAAAGAGGCGGGGCTAAACACACTGCCTACTACACACATACACACACACAAAACATAAATGGACATGTCTTTGAACTCTGACAAGAACTTCAACATTTGATCCTTTGTAATGATGAGATATTTGAGTAACCTTGCCTTTGAAACAGACACACCCACATTCCAATCTAAAACATCAAGCTATGTCTCCTGTATTATGGATCCATATATGGATTCAAAGACACACATTAATATCTAAATTGTTAAGCCACTCCCACCCAGAGCTGTGATCCTGTAATAAACCCTATTAGCTAAAGCTGGAGGGTCATGTGACCATTTCTCACCAGATCCTGGAGTTCCAGCCACACCAGACAGAGGAGTGTGCATCACGGAGAACGCCTATATACACACACACACACACACACACACACACACACAGACACAGACACACAGACGTCTGAATACTGCAGTGTACTGTGTAATAATAAACTGTACTGTGTGAGGGTGAGAGTATAAATTGTGTGTTTTTACCTGTTTGCGTGATGCGAGCGGGGAGAACCCCACCACAGGACTGGACAGGTCGTCATAGATACTCCTCACAGGTGGAGCACCGCTTTTATCTTTAGGAGTAGGAACCACCGGCTGAGGAGGAGAACCACCTGATACACCTACAACAACGATTATAATAATAATAATGATGATGATGATGATAATAACAAATGTTGTTGTTACTATTATTATCATTATAATAATAATAATAATAATAATAATAATAAGTAAGATACCTGTGAAAGGCAGGGCTCTGGTCTCGGCTCCGCCCACACTCAGGGTCAGGGGTCTGGTCTGTGGTGTAGCAGGAGCAGGCAGGTCACCCATCAGGAATCCGGGGAGGAACTGAGCTCCACCCACAGGCTTTGGGGATGAAGGAGAACCCAGAGACATTGGCTCCATAGCTGACACAGAAGGACTAAGGATGAGTCTGTCAGTAATACCACCACGACTGGAACGACGTGTCGACATAATCGATTATGTCAACTACGAAAATTCGTGGATTTGCCGGGGATGCGTCGAGCTGTTTATATTCATTCTGAATGATGGAGGCTTCAGCGTCATGCTGACAATCAGACGTTATGCCAAACATCCAGAACTCGATCAAAAGTGTGGGAATTTTTACACACAGACTGAATAAAATGCTGCTCTGCACACTGTGTAAAACTGAAATGCTGCACCACAGCAGCACAACAGCTACGCATGAACATCTCTAAAGAACACATCCTGGGGCTCACCGACCTCACAATGACGAGACCACAGTGGAAATATTTGAACTATTACAGTAAGTTTTCAACACAACACTAGAACACACGCCATATTCTGTATTTAATGCGGTTGTGTTCATACAGCATTCTGTTGTTTTCACGAGCTGCCGCGTGTACGAGGCGTGAGGATGAAATGATCTCTGCACTCCTTTACAAAACACAAAGTCATAGTTGGTTATTTAAAGTATCCGGTGGATGAACTTAAGGGTGGGCAAGCTAATGATTTTGTATCATCGTTGATCCTGAACAGGGTCCACAATTAAATTTTCACTGATCATTTGCGCAGATCGACCTTTTATGTCCTCATAAAAATGTTAAAACTAGGGCAGTACGTCCAAACAGTAAATAAAGAGTGGGGCATGCTTCTTATTAAAATGAGTTATTAAAATCTCAATAATCAGTGAAAGAGAAGTCAACCCGGTACTCGCACGCTGAGAGGCGACAGGGTTTATAAGCAGCGTGGAGCACCGAACTAACTTCTCTTTTGTGGATATGTGCACAGGTATGTCAGCTGCTCGTCTCGTCAGGTATTCCTGCCGTGCTTCTGTTTAAGTCACAGCAGCATAATAAACCTGTTTCTTAAACAACAGACGAAAGAGAGAAAATCCTTCAGTGCTCTAACGTTAGCTTTAATAAGAATCATTGTAAATTTAACTAAAATATTTAAAACAGTTTTACTTTTCCCCTTTTATTACTTTAAATTTTTGTTGTATTGAAAAACACTGTTTATTTCATTTAATCTTTGATACTGTCTCCATGGTTAGAATATTGTTGTGACTCCAGCTGTTTGTTCATACAGATGTGTTCAAGCAGCTACTTTAACCTGCTGAATGGACAAAACATAACAGGACTCGCACCTGTAAGCAGCCGCTGTTGTAAGGTGTAAGTAAACACCTTTGCTAATAAGGCCTACACTGCATAAATCTTAACTTCTGTGATAATAGTTATCAGCAGTTAAAAGTCCATACACAGATTTCATGTTGAAATATGTCACTGATATATAGATCAACAACCTTATCAGCTAGCAAGCTGGCTAAGCAGCTAGCGCCATGCTAATGCTAACATCACCCAGCTACACATTAGTAAAGACAAACATATTTAATCACATTTAGCGGTGAATTAAACTTATAAACACATCTCACTCACCTTGAATGTCCATCGCACCACTCACACTGTAACAGGTAATAATAGTATATTCTATTTTAAATGTAAAAAAAAAAAAAAAAAAAAACTAACACGTTTGTGCACCGCGTAACTCAGAAATTTCAAAAACGCAGCCGGAAGTTACGCGTGTTCCGGAAACTCGTGGAATTAATTTTGCGCATGCGCAGGAAAGACAGCGCTCAGTACTATAAAGAAACGCTGCAGTAATATCGCTAATGAAATAAACTACTACTTTTTGTTATATTTTATTATTTTTGTGTTATTTTGGGGAACAATTCAGGGAAACATATTACCTCTATAAGCGACAACATACAATTAATTCACTCTTACAAATTCCAAACAATTAAAATAAATGCACTTTAGACTATAAATAAATAAATATATACACTATGAAGAAAAGTAAACGTACATAAATACTTTAAAATCATCTTAATAAAAAATAATAATAAAACTGATTAAAACTGGCTGATACTGATTGGCTGTGATGGAGAGTTACAGAGAACCCAAGAGTTATTCTAGGTTATCTAGCATTTTAGAACATGGCTAAACTACACAACACAGACACACAAAATTATTTATTTCAGAATTTTATTGCCCTTATAATTAATTTTATAAGTATAAATTCACAGTTTACTGTAGCAATGATTTTAAAATACAATATTAATATTTATCTGTATTTAATCTCGATACAGTAAATCATCACGTACCTCTGTGATTTCTCACACTTATGCAATGATTTAACATGTAGTAGATATGTTCACATTACACACAGCAGAACCACATCTTCATCGTCTTATATTCATCTTATTATTCAGCATGCAAGATAAACATATTAATTACTGAAAAATATATAATTTCTCTTTAAAAAATTAACAGAAGCATTTAAACAGAATATAATCTATTAATAAATCAATAAGTATAATTTATCTTAATCATTAATCATTAATCCTGCTCTAAACACACTAACACATTGAGTCAATGTTTTCTGAAATCTATTCTCTCTGTCTGACCAATCACAGTCCAGAATCTTAGTCCTAGCCCCTATTCTGATTGGATTAGTTTATCAGGGGGACCTCAGTAATACATTTTCTGCAGGTACCCTCAGGGATAAAACTCTCCCTTCGTACTTTCTACGAACTCGTATGTTTGCGTCACGCTGTCATATGATCAGATATTCACAGCATCCAAGTGGTCGAAGAGGATCCGGAGTACAGAGCAGACGCTGCCTCATATTTCAGTTTGGGGTTGAACCAAAGTTCCAGCACTAACACACACAATTCAAAATCACAAAATATTCAAGAAATCATCTATTTTTCATTTGATGACTCGGGACGTGTTTAATAACTGATAAACAGCAGCGCTAGGGTTAGGGCTAGGGTTAGGAACGTGCGTTGTGATGACGTCACATGACGTATCGTGGCCCAAATCTGTGGAAAATCTGCAGTAATTTTGAAAAATCCCAAGCTCCTCCGAATATTGCGGAGTTTCCTTTATTTTTGCATTAATTCATGCACTCACAAAATCCTGGAGGAACTGGGGACCAGAGCAGTGACTCAGTCAAATATCTTTTTTTCAAACATGAGGCGACATCTGCAAAGGAAATCACACGTGTGTATGTGAACTGAAATGATCAGACCAGCACCAAGATTGGTGAAAAACAGCAGGTAATTCAGCTTGTAATTTTCTCAGAGGAGGACAAAGAACTGATCCTGACAGAAATAAAATTACAGAGGAGCTCCAGTAAAATAGGAAATTACCCCAGGACCTCATGTACATTTAATCCCATCTGAATAGGGCTTATGGTTAATGCTTGGTGTTTAAAATAAAATAAAAGAAAATAAAATAAATAAAGGTCTGTCAGTCAGCATTCCTCCCTCTGTCTCTAATCAGACACTACACACTTGTACTGTCCAGTGTAGTGGACTATGGAGTACCTGATGATTATAGCGCAGTACCGTCTCACATACACATACAGCTTTACACTGAACAGAGACGGCAGATCAGCACACACTACCTCACACCACTGACACACCAGAACCAACTAGAAACAGAACAAAATAGAAACAGAACCAACCAAAAACAGAACCAAACTGAATGACTCACATTTTTATACGAATGACTGAATTTACTATTTTAAATGTCCACCATAAACTTTTCCTCCTCAGGAAGGAGGGAACAGAACCGAACACAGTGAAACAAAACAGCCCTAAAAAGATCAGCATTAATCATCATAAAAGAGCATTTATCATTTGGTTTACAGGTGACTGCGCAGGTTCTTTATATGACTCTTCCACTGTTGTATCGGTGGACTTCCTTCAGCCACCAGTCTCCTCAGTAAGCGGCTCGGCTCCAGACTCGGCACGTCCGGGTGAACGCGGTGATAATGCTCCAGTTTCTCCAGCACAACAGACAAACCGACCTGAGAAGCGTAAAACATCGGACCTCCGCGATGTCTTGGCCATCCGTAACCGAACAAGTAGATCACATCTATTTGTTCTGGACCTGATGCTATCCCGTCCTCCAGGATACGGAATCCCTCGTTGGCCAAAATGAAGGCACATCGCTCGATCACTTCCTGTGAGGTGATGCGACGTGGTATGATCCCATATTTACGCCTGTAATCCTCCAGGAAGTTTCGGATCTCCGGATCAGACTTTGCTTCTTTTGACCCAGGAGAGTCGTAGAGGTACCATCCACGGCCCGTTTTCTGTCCGAAGCGTCCCTGTTGGCACAGCATGTCAGGAAGCGGGCAGTATCTCCGTCCAAGCCGCCATCGTGAAGGCTTTACTGGGTCGACATCAGGCCCAACCAAACCAGAAGCCTTCCGAACCCTCCATCCAACATCCAAACCAGAAAGATCACCCACTTTAAAGATTCCCATGGCAAATCCAAACTCCTCGAGAGCTTGGTCCACTTGTTCAGGTGTGGCTCCTTCCTCCAGCAGGTAGACAGACTGATCCAGATAAAGCTTCAGCATGCGATTACCCACAAACCCAGGACAGTTGCCTACAGTGACACAGACCTTTCCTATTCTCTTTCCAAGTGCCATTGCCATAGCAACAGCTTCAGGAGACGACTTGGATCCATAAACAACTTCGAGAAGCTTCATGACATGAGCTGGAGCGAAAAAATGCATCCCGACCACCAGGGGCTGTCGATCAGTGACCGCCGCAAGCTCGTCCATGTTCAGCCCCGACGTGTTGGTGCAGATTAGAGCGTTCTCCCTCAGCACTTTGCACAAATCGCTAAAGACACGCTTTTTAAGGTTCATGTCCTCAAACACCGCCTCGATGACCAGGTCCACATCCCTCAGCTGGTGGAAGGAGAGAGTGAACGTCAGGAGGTGTAACGGAGGACTGACTCCTCGTCTTTGAGCGTCTCTCTGCAGCATGGCCGTCACCGCCTTCTTACCCGACTCCAACTGCTTTGTATCAGTCTCTATGGCAACTACGGGGATTCCTGCTTTAACGAGGGATACAGCGATGCCCTGACCCATGGTGCCCAGACCTAAGGCGGAACAGATACCAACATTTAGTCACTTCGGGGAAACTGCTAAACTCAAATAAGATAAGGTTTATTTGAATGATGGACTATCTGAGTGGCACTTTCTAGATACGTGCCAATGACTCCGGCTCGTTGGACTTCCCTGGCCTTGGTGTTGTTCCACTGCGCCCCATTAGGAAGACTCCATTTCCCAGCATTCCTCTGAGCAAAGAAGGCATACTGCATGGCTCGAGCCTGGCCGGACCTAAAGAGCGTGTCCATCAGCTGCCTCTCTCTCTCCATTCCTTTACCATAAGGCAACATGGCCGCTGCTCTGACGGCCTGAACGCACGCCACCGGAGCCATCGCTCCCCGAGAACGCTGCTTCACCTGTGCTAAAGCCGCATCACACACACCATCCACATCCGGCGCCCACACAGGGTCTCGCAGACTCAACCTGCAAGGGTTTAACGGCTGACCTGTAACACACACACAATAAATACACACACACACACACACACACAATATGCACACACAACATATACACAAGACACACACACCTATTACACTGAAAGCGAGCTCCATGGCAGCCTGCACGGCGTTCCCCTCAGTTACCTGATCCACCATGCCGAGTTGCAGAGCTTCCTGAGCCGAAACGTGGCGACCTGAAGAGACACACACATTACAATGATTACTCCGTGTGTGTGTGTGTGTGTGTGTGTGTGTGTGTGTGTGTGAGAGAGAGAGAGAGAGAGAGGGAGAGAGACCTGTGGTGATTAGCTCCAGGGCTGCAGGGATGCCAATGAGTCGAGGAAGACGCTGAGTTCCTCCAGCAGCAGGAAGTAAACCGAGGGTCACTTCAGGGAGACCCAAACGGGCCTAACACACACACACACACACACACACACTGCAACAACTCACTGTCATACTACCCTGTAAAACCACGTGTATGTGAGTGTGTGTTTTACTTTAGTGTTAGCGACACGATAATGACAGCCGAGCGCTAGCTCCAGTCCTCCCCCCAGAGCCACGCCCTCTATGGCTGCCACCATCGGCTTCCCTCCAGCCTCCATAGAGTGGATCACTGAAACCAGAGGAGGACCGGACATGGAGCCCGAAAACTCCTTAATGTCTGCTCCTAAAAGTTCACACACACACACACACACACACACACACACAATATAAGTAGTATATAGTGTACAACAAAAATTTAAATATTGATGTTAAAACATTGAAATGAGGGCCCCATTCCTATATTTTGCATAGAGCCCCCAAATCACTAAATCCGCCCTGTATATGCTACATCAGTGTTCTCTCACCTCCACAAAACTTCTCATTCTCTCCACAGAACACCACAGCCTTCACCTGCTCGTCCTTCAGAGCCCGGCTCACCGACTCCACTATTCCCCTCCTTACTGGGGCACTGACAGACAGACAGACAAAGTGAGAGAGAGAGAGAGAGAGAGAGAGAGAGACAAACAGACAGACAGACTGTATACAGGGAATTAAGGGTGCAGCAGTGCAGAGGTTTTACCTGCTCTAACACACCTGAGTGAACTCATCAGCATATTTATTAACACACTTTTAATTAGGGGGAGTGTGCGTTAGTGTAAACACTACTGTCTGACAGCTAGCTAGCTAGCGCTCTCTCTCTCTCTCTCTCTCTCAGCTGGTTGGGTTAGACTCACCTGAGCGCGTTCACAGGTGGGTTAGTCAGAGTGATCAAAGCGATTGATCCCTTCACGCGCGTGTACCGAGCCATTGCGTCCAAACTGCGGTTAAAGAATAAACTCTACCTCGGTTTGACTGACACACTGCTGTCTGTGGAACTTGTACCTAGTTTTAAAAGAACAGGACTTTGGTCCGTTCACAAACCTCACACTGATATCATGTTTTTCTTATTTATCAGAAGCACAACAGCAGGTAAAAGTCCGCAGGTCTTTTGGGCCAACTAGTGAAGAGGTGAAGGTGCGTTCAGGCGCTGCAACACTGCGCACAATCTGCGCATAGAGTTACATAGACGAGAATGAAGAAATCAATCTGCGCAGAACTGTGTCGCTCTCCAGCAAGTAGCGTCCATAAACTCGAGAATCAAAATTATAAATATATCTAAACAAGTGCATTTTTTATTTTATATGATATTTCAATATATATTAAAAGCTAAAAAAAACTAATAAAAACTCTTTATATATATTTGCGTGCTATTATTTTTGTTCATTTTCCCTCGCTTGTGTTAGTTTTTTATTTTATTTTATTTATTTTAGTTTAAATATAAATTTTAATTACGTTTACATTTTATTTATTTAATCAGCGCAATAGTGATGTTCTCGACAGATGTTCTGAAACATTTAAAAACTTTTTCAACGTTGAAAGTGAACACGGATTCCAATTGGCTGCACACAGTCACGTGACCTTCTCATGGCTTGCCCCCTTGTTTCACACTTCCTGGTTGAGTGTAGTCGGAACCATGCGCTCCGTTCTGGGTTTAGGAGGTGTCATTTTAATTTCTACTTTATATCTGTATTGGCTGGCCTCTTATCTCCCTCCTGTACCGCGGCTCATCAAACAAAACCGAGTGGAAGGGGAGAGAAACCCCGGAGGAGAGAGGGAAATTATCGGGTCAGTTAGCACTCAAACCTACACACTGTCGTTTTATTAAAATAATCTCAATAAATTATGTATATATTCGTGTAAGGGAAATAATGTGGATTAATTCTTCTGCTTGTCCGGCTGTGTCCCAAATTCTGTATCCTACACAGGGTTCATAGTAAAGCCCTTTTCTGCTCCATGATGTTCCTGTAGCTCTGACACCTGCACTACATCATTATAACACCGAGCTTCTGTTGATTTCCTGGTTTTAATATCAGAACTTCTAATGGTTTAGATTTATCCTAGTGTATAGGATCTAGAATAATGGGCACTAGAACCAGTTAATATGAGACTATTCTGGGAATTAGAAGTAAACACTACATACTAGTGAGGAGGTGAAGGTACAGGAACTGCAGAAAGGAGATTAACAAGTTAAATGAGGCTTCATTAACCCACCCCTAGTATATCCCAATATTGTGTGTGTGTGTGTGTGTGTGTGTGTGTCAGCTTGAAGTTCCCGTCTGATCTGCAGGAGTTAAAGCAGATGGCTGGGTTGTTACAGTTCTATAAGCTGCAACACAGTGGCTTCGTCATGCTCCTTTTCTCCAGTGCTTACCTGTACAAACAGGCCTTTGCCATCCCAGGGTCATCGCTACTGGTACACACACACACACACACAGAGAGAGAGAGGGATAGCAGTGTTACACTACATGCTTATGTGATATAATCCACTGATTCCCCGACTTCACTGTTGTTTCTGCGGTGTGTGTGTGTGTGTGTGTGTGTGTGTGTGTGTGCAGAACATATTGGCAGGGGCACTGTTTGGACCCTGGCTGGGTCTGGTGCTGTGCTGTGTTCTCACCACTGCAGGAGCCTCTATGTGTTTCCTGCTCTCTCAGTTCTTCGGCAAGCAGCACATCGTCCGCTTTTTCCCAGACAGAGTCGCCCAGCTGCAGAGAAAGGTGTGTCACACTGGATCTTAGGGTACTGTTAAATTTTGGAAATGATAAAGTATGGAATAGTAAACATGAACTGCAGGAACTCTCACTAAAAACTGGTAAACTAAGGAAATTATGAAGTGGATAAATGAGAAGGAGAACTAGGAGCTATGGGGAACTAGTACTAGAACTCAGTATCAAGGAACTGTTGGATCTAAAAACGGAGAAGTAGTAAAGCAGGAGATCTAAGAGTACAAACTAGAACCTGGGAAGTAGGATCTAAAATCCCTTCAGGAACTGGAACAGTGAACTAGAGGAACTATGTAAGCAGATCTAGGAACTAGTACTCAGAGCTAGGAACTGGAACCTAGGAGAGAAGCCTTCCACACATATACAATCTGCTGTGTACAAAATGTGTGTGTGTGTGTGTGTGTGTGTGTGTGTGTGTAGGTGGAGGAGAACCAGAGCAGTTTGTTCTTCTTCCTGTTGTTCCTGCGTTTGTTCCCC
>JANDJT010000199.1:90848-104697 GCA_024331685.1 Stegophilus panzeri | reverse complement strand
GAGAGAGAGTGTGTGTGTGTGTGTGTGTGTGTGTGAGAGAGAGAGTGTGAGAGAGAGAGAGAGTGAGTGAGAGTGTGTGTGTGTGTGAGAGAGAGAGAGAGACAGAGAGAGAGACTCACGGGGGGAGTAGGAGCGAGAGCGTGAGCGATATCCACCACGGCTGTAGTACGGAGACGGAGACCTCCTTCTGTAACACAAACACACACACACACACACACACACACACATTCAGATTAGTATAATCTGTAGAAGTATTAATAATCTGAGTAAAATGTGTTGTGTGATGTGTTGTTCTGAGCATGCTCAGTCTCACCTGTACGTACTGCTGTAGTAATCACGGTCGTCATAGTGATCATAGCCTCGATCGTAATAATCACGACGCCGACTCAGACTGTGAACTCCATCTCCACTGTAACACACACACGGTTAACACCACCCCCTAATACACCTGTACCCGAATGACACACCTGACACACTCACTATGTGGGCCGGTCCATGTAGATCCCCGGAGTAGAGGTGTGTGGTCTCTTGGTGATGGAGAAGTCCACTCGGATCCTGCGGCCATCCAGCTCCATCCCGTTTGCCCTCTCTTTAGCCTACACGTACAGAATCAACATGGTGGTGGTGAAGTGTCCGTGTTAAGGTTAGTATGGTGGCGTATGGTGTAAACAGCGATGGACTTGTGGTATGTCCCGTGTTTGGTTCTTTTAACAGAAAGTGAACCACCTTCTGCAAGTCCTCTTTGTTCTCAAAGTAAACAAAGGTGAACCCTCGCGAGCGGCGCGACTGCTGATCGTAGACGATGCACACGTCCGTAAGCGAGCCGTACTTTGAGAAGACCTCCGGCAGATCTCGCTCTGTGGTGTACAAACTCAACCTGAACACTCCTAAACACGTGTTGGGATCAAGGTTCGCCTACAAAACATCACAACAGACCACGGCGTGAAACCACAGCTAAAGCATTTCTCCAACAAGTCCTCGCTGACGAGCGCTAGGGGCTACGGCTTACTGACCAATCACCAATAAGAGTCCAATCAAAGTACAATTAAAGGTTCATCACGTGTTGAAGACTCACCCTGTTGCCTACATGTTGCCGGCGGTTGCTCATGGGGGAGTGTGAGGAGCTGCGAGAGCAACGGCGCCGAGAGCAAGAGCGCGAATGACTGTAGCGCCTCCGAGAACTGCGATGAGAACGAGAGCTGTAGAGAGAGCTGAAGAACGAGACCTCAGGGATCAGGCAGGTAGTGCTGTTCAGCCTGATAACGGCCCTGAACTCCACAAACGGAGCGAGGTGCAGGGAACCAGGGGAAAGGCTCACAGGGTAAAATCTAGAAGAAATAAAATGACCTGGAAGCTGCATGTTCTCAATGCCAGTCATAGGAACCCACTAATGACCCGATCAGCTACAGTCCCCTCCAAAAGTATGTTCAGAGCTATTAATTGTTTAAATAATCAATCTAACAGGACACACCTGGGTAACAAGATACACCTGTCGGGTCACAGGTTACAATATTTTTGATCACTTGAAAAATGGGTAGATTCACACAAAAGGTGCCATGTTCTAAGTCGTTTACAACGTCTAGATGTAAATATCAGGAAATGAAGCTGAAATTCTGATCCATCGTCTCATCTTTTTATCTCAAACCCAAATGTCTTCAGAAAATAGGAAAAGTAATGAATTGCTGTTCCAATACTTTCGGACAGGACTGTAATTATTCAAGGAGCATTAGGTGAGATTAGCCAATTTATTTCAAGATTCACTCTCTAACAGAGAAGTAGGTGGGTTTGACATTTGCATGATTTTTTAATTTTTTTTTTTTTACATCTTGCAGGTTTTTTGTATAAGAAATAAAAACTCTGAGTATTGCACCTTTAAGCCAAGCACTCTGAGCGCAGTGAAAACTTCAACCTGTGCAAGGCAGTGCGTCCTCACGACTGGAGATAAAGGACAGAAGTGTTCTCCATACCACTGCACACTTCTAATAAACATTCTTGATGATGATGTGCTAATGTGAGGATTTACTCTGATTTGGAGCACGACCGGGAGTGTGATTTGGAGCGTGAGTCACGTTTGGAGCAAGCGGGCGAGTGTGCCGGGGATTGGCTTGTTGATTTGTGTGAACCTCGCTGACTCACACTCCTCGACTCCGAATGAGACTCCTAAACCAATCACACACACACTGTTAGTTGTACATACAGGTGTGTATGATGAAACCTAACAGGTGTCCATGTGGCTCTGAAATCAGTCTTCACTGTGACCATGTTGTTTATGTAAGGCATGTGTTGATGTACAAGCTACAGGATCAGATGTAAATGTGTATTCCTGCTGCGTTGGAGAGTTCTGTCCACCATCATTACTCACACTCTTGTCCAGGGAGCAGGATCATGGGACTGGATGCCTAAAGTGAGGAACCTTAGAGAACCAAACCTAAATACCCCCTCTGGTTCTGAATAAAATGGGTTACTCTGTGCTCATTATTAATGGCACGCTGAAGATAATAGTAAAGCATGATCTACAGCTACGTTCAGGCCACAGTCTCCCCTGAAGGTGTTGGATCAAATCCCATCAGAAGGTTTTGAGTTCAAATTCCACCACACCTAAGCTTTTGGGTTCCTGACCCTGGACTGCTCAAAGGTATCCTGACTCAACTGTACGTTAAATGTAAACATCCACCTTCCAACGCCAGTTTATCAACTCCACCTGTTACACAATCTGTCCATTCATGGAAAGGGACTCCAACATGGTCAAAGCCTAGCGAGTAGAGGAAGCTAACTCCTACCTGAGCAGCCTACTTCCTGAAGGGATCATGGTGGTGGTGCAGTAGTGTGTAGATGATGGGCACATGCCGGTGATGATCAATATGTGTGTGTGTGTGTGTGTGTGTGTGTGTGTGTGTATGTGTGTTTAGAGAGCATGCACGTGAAGGACAGACACATACAATCATATTTACTGAGAGTGGACAACGTCACGTTAACATCATTTCTTCAACCCCCTCTGTTCTTCTTTCTTCCACTTCATGTGTGTCATGTGTCTGCCTTCAACTGCTTCATTCTTCCCCTCATCCTGTCCCTCTGCCCATGAACGCTATACACCATCACGGGAGCTTCACGCATCGCCATTAGCATTAGCAAGCAACTCTGCTTTTGTTTTGTTTTTTAAACAGTCATTATAAATGTCATCTGACTTCATCTTCTGACTTTTCTTCTTCTCCTTAACAAAAGAAGAACAGTGTGAGGAATGGGCATCACATCACAACCATCACACAAAGGCCATCTTTAACACAAATGCACTCCGTCAGCTGGGACATGTTCGGAGTATGAAGATCGCTTATTATTATTATTATTATTATTATTATTATTATTATCATTATTCTACAGGCTCAGGTAGCTGAGTCTTGTGATTAGTCTGAGCATCTGACCACAACTTCAGACTCCAAACATGCCTCAGCTGAAGGAATACATTTGGATAAAGTAGAACGTTGTGTACGTTTACATTTTTGGACGCATTATTTTTATAGTAAACTTTACCATAAAAGGACATGGAGTTATGGTTTGTCTGATGTTTTATAATCCACAATTACACCTTTATAGTATTACGCTCAAATAACCACTGGGTATAACTTTACACATTACAGATCCCATTTTTAATCTTATAACTCATCATCTCATTTTTATAAGTTTATAACATGACTTAATATAATATTACATTCAATACAAGTCATTAATAAAAACTGTTTCGCGTCCTAATTTTAAGCTAGTTGTTAATTTAGATCAGGTTCATTTTAATAAGTGTGTTGTCTCACCCGAGACTTGTATAGAACTTTTTATTTAAAATTAGAATTGGTTTTTCAAACTCCTCATAAACAAACACGCTGGTAAAGAGGAGTCAGCTCTGCGCATGCGCGGCTGCGTTCCAAAAGCGGTGCAAACAGAGGGAGGGGAACTAGGCCGCCATTATCGCTAAAAAAACAAACAAAAAACAAAAAAAAAAAAAAAAAAAAACAAACAAACAAAAAAAAAAAAACATTGGCTGCGTCCGAAACCGCATATTTATCTACTATATAGCAGGAGAAAAGCAGTATGAGTTGTATGTCTGAATTCTCAGTATGCGAGAAATACCCGGATGATGTACTGCTTCCGGCGAGATTTTGCGGTATGGAACTGATGCACACTGCGTAATAATGCATAATGCAATGTATTCTGCCATTGTGTAGTGAAATTCATATCTAATTTACATATGATTTTATAGCTTATTTTAATAAATATCAAAATTCTAAAAGGTGTGCGTCATACCTGACACCTAGATGAACACTTTAGAGTTGGTTGTGTGACTGTAAGTCATTCCCTTCAAATCCTATTGAGCTTTAAATTATGGTATATTTTGTGTATGAGCCCATGCAGTAATAAAATACACGGCAATTTTTGTATATGATTTAATAGTTTATTTTATTAAATATCAAAAATCTAAAAGGTGTGTATTATAGCTGACACCCAGATGAGCACTTTACAGTTGGTTATATGACTGTAAGTCATTCCCTTCCAATGCTATTGAAGTTAGAAACTTGTATAACAATGTCGTATGTAACTTTAGAGACGGTCCCTTAATTGCCGCATATCCGCGAATATCGACCGTCAAACCAACTTTATGCCAGTCATTATGTGGAAATCTGAGCTATTATGGTGTGAGATAGATAGATATATAATATATATAGAGAGAGATAACAGCACACAGCATAAAGAATCACCTGTTTCAGCAGCACGAACGCCTGCAAGTGCTAGAAGGTGGGCGTGGCTAATTATACTTAGGCGAAACCACCAGCGACAAAGAGGGAAGGAGATGATCGAGACATATTAATATATCTCTACTTGTTTTTATTAAACTGACTGCGTTGTTGATGCAAATTAAGAATCTCTCATAGTTTATAATTTTATCCCTGTGTGAACTGAGATATAACAATAAATCTAAATTTAAATGTAAACCACTCTGTTCAGTACCTGTGTTAGCCACCAGGGGGAGACACAGTCCACTAAAACACTCAGCACAGCACTACTATGGGTTTTTTTTCTATTCTAATTTAATGTTTACTAAAGTGTTTATTTCTCACATCACTGACCATAACACCGGCCTGAGAGAGAGAGAGAAAACTCTTAGACTTTTGGTAAACATGTCAATAAAACAGTTAATTAAAAAAAAGCCCCAAAACACCATGTTGATTGCAGCTGCAGATTTGATTCAACCAAACCGGAAAACATCAGCGTCACAGTAAAAACAACAACAACAATAATAATAATAATAATAAATTATTTATATAGTATAAATGTCTGAAACACGGTTAACATTTACAATATTATTCTAAATAACAAACAATCCTAGAAAATATAATGAAAATAGTATCAAATGTAGTATTTAATGAACAAAGTTATTGTTTTCATACATATAGGCCTACATAACGCTTTTCTCTGATAGCTGCCAGTTTCATTTGCATTAACTAAGAATCAAAGAACAACTACTATTACTACAATAATAATAATAATAATAATAATAATAATAATAATAATAATAAATATGACTTTCTGCTCCACTGTGTGCAATGAATTACAGATAAATTGTGTTTGTAAACAGTCGTGAAATTGTTAATGAGATAAACAAGTGTTCTTAATAGAACGCTGAGTAAATTAAATATAAATACATGTTTTTAAAAAACAGTTCTTGTAGATTAATTCTTTACGCTGTATACTGTGTATCCAACAGAGGGCGCTGCAGCTACCACAAGAAAAATATTCGCTCTACTACAAAATAAATGAAATATTTTTAAGGTTATAATAGCCTGTTGTAACACGTTTATAGCTTTAACGTTTGAACATTTGTTTTATGAACATTATTCTGAAAATTAAATATTGATGAGAGTTTAGCATCAACTGCATCAGTAATGTTCCAGTGCAGATAATTCTTTATTTTACTAAACACTATTTTATTAATCTTTTTTATTATATTTTTCATTATCTATCTCTATTATCTTTTTTTAATTATCTTACTAAACTTTATCTAACTTTTTTTTTAGCGAATGATTTTTTTATGATCTTCAGTTTTATTTGACCAAACTTTATTTTGCATCTTTTTATGGAACTATTCACAGAACATAATTTTATGGAACTTTATTATACTGAATTTTATTATGCTAATCATTATACATTAAAAATGTTTTTCTCTCTTTTTTTCTGGCTGCCAGCAGCCAATCAGAGAAATCCTGATCGGTTAAACACAGCCACCAATAAAAACACAGAGAAGGTGGGGTTTAAGTTATACCTTAAGTTACTAGAAGACCATAAAGTCATGCTCGAGCTCGAGAGCATATGAACATATGACGCAGGTGATGGGGTGCCAATCCATCGCAGAGCACAATCACATACACTCCGGACACTTTTGGACATGCCAATCAGCCTACAATGCATGTCTTTGGACTGGGGGAGGAAACCAGATTACCCGGAGGAAACCCCTGAAGCACGGGGAGAACATGCAAACTCCACACACACAGGACAGTGTTGGGAGCAGGTCATGATATAATGCTGTATATATGCTGTGCTGTGAATGATTTGTTTGTCCTGATGTTGTGGATTTGAGGACTCAACGCTGGAAGTAGGTTTTCAGTTTGAGCACTTTGGAGTACGGAGCTCTGGCGCTGGAGGAAATGAGGTAAGATCCATCAGGGGAAGTGAAGAATTCCCAATCTCTGCATCCATGTGTGTTCAGTCTGTGCACAGGCACGAATCCTTCATAACCCTGCCACCTGAGGACACACACACACACACACACGGTTGGCCTGTGGGGGTGGGCACTGAGCTGGTGTAGGTCCTACCTCAGTCTCAGGACGCTCTCTGTTAAAGTCTCTATAGAACTGTTCGCTACCGTTGACTATGGTGTCCCTCAGAGATCTACTCTGCACCATGTACGGTTCTCCCACTGGGAAACATTTTTCCAAAACATAATATCTCTTCATTGCTACACTGATGACATGTACCTCTACATCCCTCTAAAATCAAATATCTCTGCTCATTGCAGCATCTAATATTCTATTTAACTTCTTAGGATATCTTAGTATTTTAGATATTCCATTGTAAAATAAGTATAATATTAATCCCAATCTCTAGCTAGCTTCTCTAAAATATAAACACGGCGCAGACATTTTAAAGGTATCTTTAGTGGCTTGATTAGTGTTAATCAGTGCAGAGGGCATACATAAATAAAGTATAGATAGCAACTATCACACTAGCACACATTCTCAGTGTTGGCATAGTGGGTATATAGTTAACGAGAACTACAAATGGTATATTTTTGTTTGAAAAAATGTAAACTTTTAATGCACACAAATATATCCTAAAATCTAAAAGACTGATCCAGTGATGTTCAAGCTCATGTGAGTCCAAACTCAAGGAACAATAGAGAAGCTTCAAAGCTCTTGCAGTGGACTAGTATGGTATGATCCACTCACCTATATATAACACTGTTTAATGAGTATGAAGCACCATCATATGAGTTTGCCACCACGAGGAACTTATCATCACCCACAGTGAAGAACTCCCAATCTAAAGCACTGCGAACACAATGAACACAATGCTCAGTGTTAATGCACATCACAGGCCGTTGATGAAGGACCCAATGAGTTTCAGCATTTACTCACCTACTTGTTGCTATATCCTGGAACTTAATGAAACTCTGTGAGGTGGTGTTAAGTTCATAGATGGTAGAGTTGATGTTGTAGAGAACTGTGCTGGAGTCACTGAGTTTCTGAGAGTTCGCTACAGCCAGAAAGAACCTGTTATCAATCTGAAACATCTCCCAATCAATTGCTCCAAATGTCTGAAATGAGAAATGTTTAGTCACATTCAGAGACATTTGTCCATCAGACCAGTGTCTCCTTTCTCAGGTATATAATTAGCAGTGAGGGGATTAGAAATAAATAAACACAAGGTGGATGCAGGAACCTACTGAGCAGAACCAATAACATTAAGGGACTGCAACATTTACTGAGTTTGGCCAGCTACTTTCACAACTTTGTCAGGACCTCACTGACCTCCTTTACAGAGACCCCCAGACCAGACAACCTAGGTTGTCAAGCAAGCAGATGACTTCTTCTCACTTGATTTCTTTAAAATTGTCCCCAGCCAAGGTCAAATACTTGATACTTTCAGTGTGTTTTTGGAGCTTGTTGAACTTTCTCTCTGGATTATGAACATTCTGTTAATATCTATCTACCTACTATATGTCAGCCTACCTTTACATCTATTTTTACAACCCCTACGTGAAGCTCTGTCTTGATGTAGCTGAGACAGAAACCTTGGAAAGTCCCTAAAGCTCACACACACACACACACACACACACACACACACACACACAGTAACCTATATCTCATTACTAATTACTGCTTTCACTAATTAAAGGGTAGAGTTACAGTCCACAGATCCTCAGTCAGGACTCATCTGGCAATTTAAGACTTATATTTGAAAAATATAAATGTGTTTTCTATTCCATGTATCCTGGTGTACCGTGATGTACTGGAATGGCTGGAACTTTCCCCCTATCCAGATGTAGATGGTGGAGCTGATGTCAGTGGATTTGCCATTAAACGTGTTGGCTACCACCAGGAAGTGGTACGGTCCGATGGTAAAGAACTCCCAGTCATAGGCTCCAGATGTTGAGATGGTCTGATTAATCTCGAACTTCCTGGTCTGTCGGTTCCACCTGTAGATCACGCTGTCTATGTTGTGGTTCATCTCGCCTGTGCACAAGTGTGATGGAGTGAGAACAAGAGCAAGATCAGGACCTTTGTATTTGTCAGTACCAGAGAGGGAGGCGTGGCCTCTGTCTGTACCCATCAGTTCCAGTGAAGGAGGCGTGGCCTCTGTCTGTACCCATCAGTCCCAGTGAAGGAGGCATGGCCTCAGTCTGTACCTGTCAGTCCCAGTGAAGGAGGCATGGCCTCTGTCTGTACCTGTCAGTCTCAGTGAAGGAGGCGTGGCCTGTGTTATTATAAGTCCCAATGTGTATTTGTATATTATATATACATACATACATATATATATATATATGAACACTGTATGTGTTTAGGGGATATAGAGAATAAAAATCCACCTTCTCTGTGATTCGCCACAGCGAGGAAGTTGTCGTCTTGGATACGGAAGGCCTCCCAGTCACGAGCACTGTGCGTTTGAATCTTCTGATACTCAACAAAGCGCTGCTTCTTCATTCTCCATTTATAAATCACTGAAAGCTCAAATTTTTTACCATCAATTCTTCTGGAGTTTGCTACGACCAAGAACCTCTAAAACACACACACACACACACAGAGCCAGTTCAGTAAGAGGGAAACATCACAGAGTCAAGCTGAGATAAAATGTGATGGGACACTTGACCATCACGACCTATGTTATGTGTGTGTCTGGGGGGGTGGGGGGACACAATCTGTCACAACCTCCCTATGAATGAATCTATACAGGGAAAAGATGGTGGAGACTCAAACCTTTTTTCCCACAGTGAAGAATTTCCATGCTTGTGCATCATACGTGTTGATGTTCTGAAATCGCTCGAATCTGCCATTGGTCCACCTGTAAATGACTGAACCTTGGCTGGAGTCACGATTTGCCGTAGCGATGAACACACCGAGAGACGGGAGATGAAAAACCTCAATATCAAATGTCTCTGAGTCTGTGAAGAGATCCTGATGATCTTCAACATAATCCAACTTCTCTTTCTCTGTGTAGAACAGTGAGAATGGGGGATTAACAGCAGAGTTTTATTGTTCTCTCTGTGTGTGTGTGTGTGTGTGTGTGTGTGTGTGTGTACCATGCAGCATGGTGATCCATGTAGTGCCATTACACAGGAACAGCGATCTCTTCTCAATGCTGAACCACACCTGGCCCAATACAGCACTGACACACACCGGAGGAACACGCTGAGTAACACGCAACTCCGCCTCTAAAGAGAGAAAGAGGTAGGAGAGAGAGGAAGAGAGAGGGACAGACAGAGACAGGGAGAGGTGGAGAGAGACAGGAGAGAGAGACAGGAGAGAAAGACATGAGAGAGAGAGACAAAAGAGAATAGTAATATAAATATATCTCACACACATTCCTTTGCTAGTTTTGTCATCAAGGGATTTGGTTTCATGCCAACATCAACATAATAACATTCACGCTTCTGCCAACGTGTGTGTGTGTGTGTGTGTGTGTGTGTGTGTATTAATCTACCTGCACTCTCTTAATACTTTACTTCAAAGAAATACACATGTGTTGGTCTCAAATTTCCAAAAACAACCCTCCATAGTAGCTTTATACACTTCACTGCATATGTGCATTGAGGAGAGCCCGGGGTAAGCATGTGCTCATTCTCACCATAGGGGTAAAGTGGAAGCTGATTGGTTGGAGGTTTGACTGGCAGGTGTAAGAGAATCTGAGGGACTGACAGAATAGACAGTGTGGGATCAGACGAGGGACACAAATGAGAGGACGCATCTGATCCGGGCATGAGGACGAGCTGTCTAATCAAACCCTGAATGAGTGTAAGACAGCAAAAATGAGAAAGATAGTGAGACAGAGAGAGACACACACACAGAGAGGCAGAGCGTAAGACAGAAAACAAAACATACAAACATACAAATATACTGGTGTGAGACAGGTGCATGCTAGTGAGAGACAAGTGAGTGTGAGACAGGTGAGTGAGACAGGTGGAGTTCCTTACAGAGTACAGGCCATTCCATCTCCTCCTGCTGCCAATGAAGAATGTGGAGCCACCTGTGTACAACTGCTCAGGAAATGGCTTCTCCAGCTGCCTACGGTTTAGCATAACACTCAGAGAGTTAAAACTAGACAGACAGACAGACAGAAAGGCAGACAGATAGAGAGGATCGATGGGGAAAAACATTGTTAACGAGTAACCTTTCACCTACAGCTCGACTGGGATGCCACAGTCCAGAGTGAGTACAGCATAGTGGCCACTGAGTGCAAGCACCATTGTATGCCAGTGTCCATCCGCCATGTTCACCTGTCTGAAGGTCACGCGCTCCGTCCTCTCATCTATCCGCCTCAGGAAGTGCACTTTATCATGAGCGAGACGAAGACCAACAAGCAGCTCATCCGAATCTCCATCCAAAAGAGTGAATATGTACTCATCTTTCTGCATGAAATAATCAACACTCACATTAGCCCTTTAGCACACATTAGCAGTTTGTTCCATTTCTGCTATGGCTGAATCACAAATTTTGGGACATCACCAATGAGAATATGGGTGGGTAGAATGTAGTCGTTGTGAGATGGGGAGGTTAGGATGTAGCTACCAAGAGTTAGGGAGGTTGGGACAGAAGTATACAAAACTGGTGAGGATGTACAAGCAGGCAGGATAATGAGTCTCTCTCACTCTCTCTCTCTCTCTCTCACATGTTACTCTTGAGATACCAATGATCCTGACTCCTTCTGCCCATCTGATTCCTCCTGTCCTCTGGATCTGCCTGATCCATACTGATGCCCCACTTCTGCTTGGAGCCTCGCTCACTTGAAAATCACACACTGCTGCTGAAGGCCCCACATGGATAGTCTACAGATCACCGTGTGTTTACTGTGGTACCACACAGACAACCTTCAAATGGTTGTGGATGTTCTTTCTGCAATTGCTAAGAACAGTTTACATTCAAGTCTCCATTACTGAACAGTTGCTAACTTTAGTTTGATACAAGAAACTTAAACTTAAAACTCTAATGATGCTCATACTCAAGTCCTTTTGACACACATAATGCACTTCTCGACTTTATATTATACAGTTATGGAAGTGGATTAATTTATAAATATCCATTGTCACCCAGATGAGGATAAGTTCCCTTTTGAGTTTGGTTCCTCTAAAGCTTTCTTTTTTTGCATCAGGACGTTTTTCCTTGCTGTTGCCTTGGGATAAATTGAAATGAAAATTGTATATCCAGATTTCTGAAAAGCTGCTTTATGACAATGTCCATTGTTAAAAGCTTTATACAAATAAAATTGAATTGAATTGAATTGAACTGAGACATAGCCAAGGGAAGGTTAAGATTTTCTGCATGCACACTATATTTACCCAGGAACTGTGAGTAATCTTGAGCATTACATTTGGACTTAAGTTCTAAGTCTATGTTTAAGAGGTTTATATATGTTAATGTACCCAGTAATGTGCTCTAGAGATCAGTTTTTTTTCCAATGAGCTAGGACCATCCTGAGCCGAGATACTGAGGTTTCCGTAAACAGCTGTATAACCAAAATTTGTTGTGTGCCTTGACACAAAGATGGCAGTCATAGTTAAAAGTACAATAAAAAACTGGTAGTATTGCAATGCCAATACATAGCAATAATCACTCAGAACAAAATAGGAAAATTAAAAATGGTTGAGCAATGTGTATTGGCCCATTAGAGCGGAATTACCCATTTCTTATCTTAGCAATATTTCTGAGATGAAAGCACACAGTCAATAATCACAACGAGGTCTTTGGTCCTAGTTCATGTACTTCTGTCTTGTCAGAAATAAGTAGAAGGAAGTTAATAAGCATCCAGTGTCTAATGTCCTTTACATATTCCTTTACACAATGAGCTAGAGAGAGATATCGAAGTAGGACAACATCATAGGGAGGTTAGAACAACGCAACAGGGAGGTAGAGAGGTTGGCAAAGAGCCATTAGGGAGGTATAGAGGTTGGTACAGAGTCGCAGGGAGGTAGAGAGGTTGGTACAGAGCCGTAGGGAGGTAGAGAGGTTGGTACAGAGCCGTAGGGAGGTAGAGACGTTGGTACAGAGCCGTAGGTAGGTAGAGAGGTTGGTACAGAGCCATAGGTAGGTAGAGAGGTTTGGGAATAGTCACAGGGAGATAGGGATGTTAAAACTTAGAATAAAGAAGATTTTGTTGTCGCTGTTAATACCAGTAGCTGAAAAGAAGGTACCCTAGGTAGTGTACAGTTTTAATATGTTTGTCTGAGGTGTAAAAGTTATAATAAAAGATGACACCAAGTTTACATTGAATGATGGTTTGGGGACTGTGTTCAGAATATGAGAACCTGTTCTTTATGTGTTTCTTACATTAGGATTTAGTTTGGGGATCTTCAGTGTGACCACGATGGAGAACTCAGCAGGGAAGAAGTTGCAGTTGGTGAAGATCTGTGATGATGGGAAACTCAGAGATTGTGGAGGTCCGGAGAGCTTCAGTCCTCTTGAACCCTGAGACTGAACCATCCGGAACTGAGTCTGGTGACTGCCTACAACAGGAAGGACACGATGCAGCAGGTCCAGTGGTAACAGATCTGTGGACAAAATTCACTTCGGAATGAGGATCAAACCATGATATTTAGTGTGTAGTTAGCCTCATAGGTCCAGTGCAAAACTAATACAGTATTTGGCAATGATCTATGGTACATTAAAGAGGGATGCACACCCAGTTAACTACTTTATCCTGGTCAGGGTGGAGCCTATTCCAGGAATACTTTCCTTAATTGGAGATGCAAACAATATTCCCTTAATTGGGAAAGTTTTGGAGAAATGTTTTTCTTGCCATCATTTGAAAAAGTTTCCAATTAACCATATCAATCTGAACCAGTCTTTATAACAGCATATGCATTTTCAGAAGCCTAATGAATCTACATATATAAGCTGATGTGCTGGAGATCAAAAGAGTAGAGCAAGAACTTATCCAAGAAGCCAAGGACAACATCAAAGGAACTACAGGTCTCTCATGCATCAATAAAGGTCACTGTTCATGTCTCCACTATCAGCAAGACACTGGGCAAAAATGGCATCCATGGAAGAGTGGTGAGGTGAAAACCACTGCTAACCCAGAAGAACATTAAGGC
>JANDJT010000199.1:80373-90678 GCA_024331685.1 Stegophilus panzeri | reverse complement strand
CCTGGACAACTTGCAATAATTGAGGGAAACATGAATTCTGCTCTCTACCAGAAAATCCTAAAAGAGAATGTCCGGTCTTCAGTCTGTAAATTTAAACTTAAGCGCAACTGGATTATGCAGCAAAACAACAATCCAAAGCATAGCAGTAAATCCTAGTCCTAGAAGTAAGTGAAAGACTGATCTCCAGTTATCGGAAGAGTTTGGTTTCAGTTATTGCTGCTAAAGGTGGCACAACCAGATTTTATGTTTAAAGGGGCAATTAGTTTTTCACATGGGTGATAGGTGTTGGATAACTTTTTTGCTTCAATAAAATAAATAAATAAATAAAACTGTATTGTGTGTTTACTCAAGTTGCCTTTGTTTTATGTTGTATTTCGGGTGTAGATTTAAAACTATTTAGTGTATAAATCAGTACTTCAATCAAGTACTTTTTCACAGCACTGTAAGTGAGGCAAAAAGTTACACTTTGCTCAAGACGCCAAACGGGTCACGGCCACCATTGGCTAACATAATGAGAAGGAATTACCCATTAGTGCCTGTCAGCTCTTATTTCTCTGCTCAGTGGGGGAAAAAACTTTATCCATCCACAGAGGCAAATTAAAGCCGATGCAAAGCAGCAGACATGAGAGGATCAGTGGAGATCATCTAGGAGTCATATCTGAGAGCAGGAAGAGCCAGTTCATCCATATCTCTCTCTCTCTCTCTCTCTCTCAGTTACCAGTGATCCTGACTCAGTGATCCTGACTCCTTCTGCTCTCTGGACTTGCCTGATCCATCCTGATGTCCTACTTCTGTTTGGAGTTTTTGCCACCTGAAAATCATTCAGATGTCTCAGGGAATTTTTTCAATGTCACCATTACCTCTGGCTCATTAGGGATAAATTTATAAATTTGAAATTTATATCCGGATTTCTGTAAAACTGCTTTATGACTATGTCCATTGTTAAAAGCACTATACAAATAATATTGCATTTAATTTAATATACTTGGCTAAATTAGGAAATATTTCTGATTTCAAAAACGGGTGGTCAGGTGGTCAAATTTAATAAAGAAACAGGTAATCTGTACTGAGGCTCTAAGAAATATTGTCGAGATTTATTAAACTTTTATTAACGTTTTGGGGTGTAGGAGGTCTCTGGTCTGCCAAGTGTGTAAGGCAGTTCCACATACATGTTTGTGTTTTATGTTGCACTTATGTGTCCTGTGAAATGATGACAGGTTCAGTCAGATGTCTATGAAAAAAATAGTGTTTGCTTAAAATAAATGCTTCCGTTTTAAAGGGCAAGACTTCTACCTGCGTTTGGATTCACCTGGCAAAATCAAAGATGGAAACAAGAGCAATGGAGAAAACTTGTGTAATAGAATGGACTAGATCACATTTCAAAGACTGAAAAAGCTTTTCAGAGAGCAAACAGCACTTTTCAGAATGCTGCCGATTCACACGGCACACACAGAGGCACTCTGGGGCCTCCTATTGTTATAAAACAAATGCATTATTGGAGATATAATGCAGGTCATATGAGCATAGAGAGACCTGGAAGGAGGTTTAATCTATAAGTACACACAGCTAAAGGGAACAGTATTATTATTACTTACACCACCGGATCATCTGTGGTCACACTCGCCTCCCATCTAGCTCCCACCTGGACGTTCACCTTCCATTATGAACATTGTCACAAAGTGAAAACAGATACGTCCTGCAGTGTACGCCCATCTTAACTAGCTAACAACATTATATGATATGAGAAACTCAAACATCTGAACCTGACCCAGATACAACAAATATTTCTGAAATAATGTCCAAATCTGACTGAAACTAATGTGTTTATAACCACATGATGAAAAATAAACTACATAAATTAACAGAATAACCCACAAGAGTATCATTGACACCCATAAGAACACGTATGTACCTACAGATGTACCTACAGTTGCAGGAACCACACAGTGATTTCACAAAATCTCTACAGCTCTAAAGCAAACAGAATCTCTATAGGGACAACCACAGAGACAGACAGACACCTCAAACAGTTCCATAGATCAAAATAAATATATAACGTTCTGTGGAGACCTATATTACCTCCACAGAGATCCACAAATAACTAAAGACCTACAAACACCAATACAAAGCAAACTGCATATGCACAATTACTTAAACCATTAAGGATTTTCAAAAGAATTTTTCACCAAAGATCAATATCCAATCTCACTCAGCTAATGTAGAGTAGCTGAGTAGCATTTCCTGGTTCAAAGAGTTCACTCCAGACTAGTTTTGTCGGATGCTTCCTGGGCCAGGACTGAACATGATGGGAAACCTCCCAGACCCTGCTGTTGATGTTGCTGAGTTTGGTGGTACAGTAGTAGCCCAGTGGTTAAGACATTGATCTTCTGGTCAGAAGGTTGTGAGTTCAAATTCTAGCACTGCTAAGCTGCTACTGCTGGGCCCTTGAGCAAGGCCCTTAACCCTCAAGCGCTCAGTTGAATGAAATGAGATAAATGTAAGTTGCTCTGGATGAGGGCGTCTGACAAATGCCATGTTCCTGAATCAGCTGAGCTGACAGTTTGTCCACCTGAGTGCATTTTAAGTAATATAACTCTTATTTTATTATAAAACATATGAATTGTTATTTAAAAAAACTTAATGTATTTCTATTTATTTATTTGGTTACTTATTAAACAATGTTAACTGAAGTGTGGTTTGATGTCCTGAAACAGTTTTTACTTTAATTATGGAAAAGACAATTAGTTGACTTTTTTTGAATTATTGTTTGACTAGTAAAAATTTGTGCTGATACATCCCCTATAAGACATGTATATTGATGAAGTTAAATGTCTTCCAGTGTCTTCTTGTTGCATATAACTGCTCTCACTGTGCAAATCTCAAGGCCTAAATGTTTGATCAGAACACCTGGAGACCTGGAGACCACATCTAATCATGCATCTCATCTACAGAGATAACCACAGGAGTGTGTGTTTCCGTCTGGTCCACTGACGTGGTTTTGAAGTGAGTCCTCACTGAACTCAGCTCAGGAGCTGCTGTCAATTCTGCTCAGAAAGCGAGTCAGTATAAAGATCATACAGGTGAACAGAAGCACCCCTGTCATCCTCCCCTTCCTTTCAGTCCTTTGAATGATATCATAATTAGTCACCTTAAATGGTTTAGAGAACCTGAAGCTCATAATCTCCTGGCGATCTGCTAGAAAATCTGCAGTAATTACAGAGCTTGAGCGACACAGTGCAAAGAGAAACCACCTCTAACAGCTGACATGAAAAAGACAAGTTACAGCTCGCTCTTACTGAAGCTGCCATGAAACAGCACTCTTTAGAGAAACACCATCACCTGCACTCCTACCTGCTCCAGGTAATAAATCAGAATTACTGCATTAGAAACAGAGGACATGATGTGGACAGGTAGGGAAGTGTACCTGTGCTAGATGAACTGGTGTACGGCCAGGAAAATAGGTGTACCCGTTTAACTATGGAGATTCACCTGTACTCAGTGAATAAGTTCTACATAAAAGGTGCACCTGTACTAGGTGAGCAGGTGTTTCTGTGTTACGAAAGGTTAGGTAATTTGGTGTACATGTACTAGGTACATGGGTGAATATGTGCAGAGTGATGAGTACCTGTATAGAGAAAAGAACCTGTGTTCTTTCCCTAGTCGATTGGTCTCACGTGTGTTGGGTGTGGATATGTACCTGCTTTAGGTGAAGGGTTTCACCCGTGCTAGGTAAGACAATGTACATGAGCTAGGTGGTTCTAGGTGTAGACACCTGAGTGAGATGTGGAGGTGTAACTGTTCTGGGTGAGGAAGCGTATCTGAGCTAGGTGAGAATTGTACCTGCTCTAGATGAGGAGTTTCACCTGAGGTAATTAAGAAACTGAACTAGGTGTAGAGGTGAATCTGTGCTAGCTGGCATATGTTACCAGTGCTAGGTGAGGAGATGTACTTACGCTGTTCTAGGTGTGGAAGTGTACCTGTGCATGGTCTCCATGGCGCTGACCAGCTGCTGATGATACAGCAGAGAAGGATGACAAACTTCAGCAGCATCAGAGCTGCGTTCATATGCAATCAGTCAGATCAAGTCTTAAACTCCTCTTTGAGTCTCCTCATAACAGCCCACTGCACTACAGTGGAGCTTCTCCAAGACAAGATCTTCCACACTTCAGAAACATCTGGAGGACTTTTTTACGGTTGAGTCTTCAGATTTCATTTACATCCAGCGTTCTCTTGAGATTTAATCAATATTCTGGATTAATTACCAGAGTGCTAAATAGATCCAGCTGAGGCTTTATATCTTAAATGATCTAAATGATCATTATTATTTCTGAAGCATATATGCCTTCACATTTGAGGAACATCCAGGAACATATCATGTTCAGATTTCCTAAAAATTTATGAGAATTGTGATTCTTGTTTCATAATCCAAGAGAACTTTCACACTAATTAATTATCCAAGAGAACCTATAGATTTCAGAATCATCGAGGATCTTGGGAAATCTTCCGAAATTTCGAACATCCAGAAGAAACTCTACATGAGACAGGGTATTATATCTTCAGAAAAATTCAGAGGCATCCACAGATTTCAGGAACATTCAAAAGAACAATACAGACACAAAATGTCCATGTAGAGGAGAAAATGTGCATTCCTTAGTGAAGAACTCCATATCAGAGGTTACGATTCTTAATGTGTAGCATAAAAAATATCCTGTCAGGAGAACCCTGTGATAGAACAGAGTTTCAGCACCGAGTTCCATTACGTCTGAGAGACATTTAGACAACTAAGAACAGAAGGAGGTGTTTCCTCACCCCTCTCTATCTCAGTCTATCTTGTGTGTGTGTGTGTGTGTGTGTGTGTGTGTGTGTGAAGAGAGAGCAAGAGAGAGAGAGAGAGAGAGGAACTCACCTGTGAGAGGCATTAACACTGAGAATAAGACAGCTGTGGATAGGAGGGGTTAGAGAGAGAGAGAGAGAGAGACAGAGAGAGAGAGAGAGAAGACTTCAATCTTTGTCAACTATAATGGTTTTCTCTTAGAAGTGGGCAGGAATTCCCCAGTGTTGTGTTTGTGTGTCTATACTGTATGTATGTATGTTTTGTGTGTGTGTGTGTGTGTGTGTGTGTGTGTGTGTTGAGTCTCCAGCTGCTCCTCCTCATCATCAGAAATATGGAAACACCACAGAATCTCAGAACTATTTCCCAAACTGCCTGAATCTTCAGAAAACCGTGAGAGTTCAGTGTTTCATAATAGTGGGAGGATCTCAGCTGCTTGTCAAACAAGGGGGCGGGGCAATGAACAGGAAGGTGTGATATAGAAAAGACAGACATGTCTTTTCTGTTAAACATTGATTCTGTACAAACAGCTCCACTTTACTGACCTAAAAATGAAAGGTGAATCCAACTGAGTGAATTCTGAATCTTTTTTACACCACAACGCTGCTTAGTTCTGGATTGTTATTGGTCAGAAGATGTTGATTAATTTTCTAAAATAGCAGCTTTGACAGCTTAGACTTGTACAATAGACACTAAACATAAACAAATACAAAAGGTGTATAATCAGTGATATGGTGAAGTCTTCTGTAGGGAGATGTTTGTTTAACTTTGAAGGAGTCTGATCCATCAATTACATAAGGATGCTGTTCATAGACTTCAGATCAGCATTCAACACAATCGTCCCACAACAACTGACAACAAAGCTGAGCCTGCTGGGTCTGACCACCTCCCTCTGCAACTGGATCCTGGACGTTCTGACCGGGAGAGCCCAGTCCATCAGGACCGGCAACTCCACCTTCAGCACAACTACACTGAACACCGGCGCCCCCCAGGGCCGTGTGTTCGGTCCACTGCTGTACACCCTGCTGACTCATGACTGTGCTGCAAAGTTCAGTTCTAATCACATCAAGTTTGCTGAAGACACTACAGTCGTGGGCCTCATCATCAACAACGATGAGTCAGCGTAGAGGGAGGAGGTGAACTAGCTCGCAGAATGGTGTAGAGACAACAATCTATCTCTTAATGTTGATAAGACTAAAGAGATGATTGTCAACTTCAGGAGAACCCGAGTGGACCACTCACCACTGCACACCAACAGAACATTTGTGGAGAGAGTCAAAAGCTTGAAGTTTCTTGGAGAGCCAAACTTTCCCCTCCCATCCTCACCTCCTTCTACAGAGGGACGATAGAGAGCATCCTGACCAGCTGTCTCACCGTGTGGTACAGGATCTAAAAAGATCATCAGGGTATCTTCCCACCATCGACACCTCATTCAACAACCGCTGCAGCCACAAAGCCACCAGTATTGTGGACGACATTCTCACCCCTCTCAAGGACTATTCATCCTCCGGTCATCTGACAGAAGGTACAGGAGCATCCGTGCCACCACCAGCAGACTCCACAACAGTTTCTTCCCTGAGGCAGTCAGATTACTCAACACCCTGCTGCCTCCCAATGCTCACCTGGGCTAGCCCACCTCTAACCCAGTCAGACTCGGTACCAATGCAGACCTGCACTTTACACAACTGCATCAGTCACTTTATACTATGGAACTCGTTTTGCTGACAGTATTGCTGCTATACTTGTGCTGCTACATTACACAATAGTTTACGTTGTACATTACAATTTACATTACACATATTGTGCCAATATGTACAAGCGTTTTAGAGGAATAATAATAAAAAACCCACTTGACTTGATTTGACTTGAGTCTTCAGTGTCAGCTTTGTATCAGTTAGAATTAAAGCTGTAACTTTACGTTTTTTGACAAGGAAAATTCTTCAAGACAGCGGAATCTATCTGAGCTTTATTGGGGGAAAACTCCCTCAATAATCAAAACTAAATTCCCTCAAAAAAAAAAAAATTCTGATTTCTAGCATTCAATTAGGTACTAGGGTTCCAAAATAATAATAAAAAAATCACATCGCACATTGATAGCAGAACATTTAGAAAACTGAAAGACACAAAGATTAATAAACAATGTTGGGAACGCAATAGGAATTTCAGTTACCCTGCACTGCTAATGTGTGCAATGAGACAAAGATTGTCTCTAACACCAAGGTGGTTGTGTTATTTCTCATTGCAGGCCTGTAATCACATAGCCCCAGTCTTTACTGACTATTACACCCAGTCATTAACACACACACACACACACAACTGATCTGACCTCAACACGCAAACACACATTTACCTGCACTTCAGTTCCTTTGAAATTAGAAGTGTGTGAACAGATTATGCCCACAGGGTAACGTGTAAAGTTTAACACATAAACAAGGCTCTGTTCTAGACCCACTACCCTTTTCTCTATATACACTACCTCTGGGTATATTTGTAAATACGGTATTAGTTTACACTGCTACACTGATAACACACCACTGTATGTTTCAGCAAAGCCAGATGACAGACAGAGCCACAGGTAGGTAGGGAGGTTGGGACAGCATGAAAGGAAGGTAGGGAGGTTGGGATATAGCCATAGAGAGGTAGAGAGGTTGAGAAAGACCTGTAGAGGTAGGGAGGTTGGAACATTGCCCTACAGAAGTAGGAGTGGTCGAGACAGCACCACATGGAGGTAGGGAGGTTGGGACAGGGTCATAGAGAGGTGGCAGGGAGGTTGGGACATAGCCTCATGGAGGCAGGGAGGTTAGGACAGAGCCACAGGAAAGTAGGGAAGTTGGGATATAGGTCTAGGGAAGTATGGAGGTTGGGACATAGCCATATATTTACATTTATTAATTTAGCAGACACTTTTATCCAAAGCAACTTACCCATGAGGAAATACAAGCAAAGCGATATATCAAGCGGAGAACAATACAAGTAGTGCTACTGTACAAGATTTATAATTGAGTTCTAGAGAACAAAGTGCGCAGAGTAGAGGTGTAAGAGCCCATGTAAGTGCAGAATTTTTTTTTGAGTGGGGGCAAGTTAGGGGTTAGTTAAGAGCCATAAGGAGGTAGGGAGGTTGGGAGGCAGCTGCAGATGTCTACTTTGAAGGTACCACAGCGATCATTCTATTTTGCTTCAGCCAGCTATTTAGTGCAGATGTATGTGGTTTTGGATGTAGCTGGTGACCGTGAGTGTGATGTAGACTGTATTAATGTTGAAAGACAGTCTCACACACACACACACACCTATGCCCAGAGGAAGTCTCACAGAAAACTGTGATGGAAATTTTATCTGTATGTTCACACACCCAGATCTCTGTTGTCTGACTGAGGATTTGTTACCCACAACCCCATGGGCTCACTTCATCATTCAGCAACACTCGTAATCATACCAAATCTGCATTCTTTAGCATGAGACAAAATGGATATCTTTTAGAGAAGAAATATGGAAGGATCTTCACTACTGCATCTGTGTATGTGTGTGTTTTTATTCAGAGGAAGCAATATCGCCTCAGCTAGACACATCAAAGCCTTCAAACACTTTTAATCACATTCAACCTTCAGCCATGAGATGTTATCTGAAAGAGAGAGAGAAAGAGACATGTGTATCTGATGGCCCTTCCAGCTTTAGCTCACTCTGATAAGTCTCTCTCATGCCCACACAGGAAGTGTATTTATCAGCCACGTCTCCAGAGTAGTCAGCACAACTTAGCCAACAGAACTTTGTATGTGAGATGAAATGCATGTTATAGCTGTAAATTCTTCATCACTACTGGTGCTGATTCTGACAAGTCTCTGTACAAATATAATTCCATATAAATAAAGTTTAATACCCCTATTGATATAGGGGAAGCAAAATCTTCAAAAAGAGATAACAAAACAAACTGTGCACTAGGGGACACAGTTCAAACACAACGTTGGTCACAAGTGTACTTGGTACCAGAGCACATTAGTTCAATGGATAATGATCGATTTTGTGATTGTTTCATAAGGCCTACTTCAAAAGCAGCTGAAGGACAGAAATCCTGGGAATGGGAGGAGTTTGGAGAGGACATAGAAACGACTTTGGGATGGCCTCAAAGATGTTCTGGCAAACCATTAAGCACCTGAAAGGGGGGGATGACCATGCACTGTGGGGAGTGTTGACCTCTACTGAAGATGCTGTTGAGCGATAGAAGGAGCACTTTGAGGAACTCCTTTACTGAGTTTACATGCCCTCCATTCCCTATACACTACTCATCACCCTCAGACCACCATCCTTAGAGTGAAGCATGGTTGTGGTAGTGTCATGTTGAGAGTTCCCCTTGGCTTCTTGGTTGTTTCTTTGACTAATCCCCTCTTTACTCACTCACTGTGTTGGTGGGCGAGTAAAGAGGATAAGTAAAGCAGTGAGTAAATAATGGATTTAATCATTCTACATTATGTTTACTGTTTGGTATATTTTATAGCCAAACCTGATTATTATTATTGTCAATGTAGGTACTGAATAATAAAGCGAGTCATACTGTCATCATTCTGAAACTCTTATTTTTAATTCTTACACTTTCAGTCTCTGAAGCTGTGTTGAAGAATTTAAAGATGTAGGTGTTCTGTTTTTGTTTGTTTTTTAACCTTAACAGAGACGTCACTGTTTTTTTGCGTGCACTCAGTTTGGCGAGGTGAGACACTTTAAAGCTTGGCCGTGTTTACCACTAGGTTAGTGAAAATAATGGCTCAGGGGAATTTCAGCTCCACCCCAGTGCTCATGTGTGTGTAGTGTTGGGACTGATGTGGGCTCTCACACATTTACACCTGCTGCATTAAAGACCAACACTTCCGCTCTTTACATCTCCTCACAGAGACAGGGTGTGAACTCTAAAGCACCTCCACATGCTCTGATCTCCAGCCCGACAGAACCTCAGTGGTTCACCACAAACACTGGCTCTGTACGAGGCGTCTCAACAACACAACCGTGCCAACATTTCTCTAATTAAAAGATGAATTTACAAAAAGAAAATGTGGCGAAGCAGAACCATCAGGCATGGGCTATATCTTAAAACTCACAGTGTCCCAAAAATAATACACCAGATATTCTACCTGTTATTTAACATGCAGTGTGCTTTGGATATCTAGCTAAGTGTTTATATATGATAAACTTTATATATACATATACACATGTTACATAATCTTGCAATTCTTACTATCTCAATTCAATTCAGTTTTATTTGTATAGTGCTTTTAACAGTGGACATCATCACAAAGCAGCGTTACAGAAATATATAAATTCAGGATTTAGATGTTAAATGTATGAATTTATCCCTAATGAGCAGCCAGAGGAGACGGTGGTGAGGAAAAACTCCCTGAGAAGATATGAGGAAGAAACATTGAGAGGAACCAGACTCAAAAGGGAACCGTCCTCATCTGGGTCACACCGGATAGTGTGATTATAAATAT